>JANAVB010044836.1:0-41275 GCA_029216955.1 Iris pallida
ACAGGAGTTGGGTCAAGAACAACGAGAATATGTTCTTTATTGTGATAGCCAGAGTGTTATCCATTTGAGCAAGAATTCGAGTTTTCACTCGAGGACAAAGCATATTGACGTGAGATATCATTGGATTCGTAACGTGGTGGAATCCAAGCAACTTCAGATTAAGAAGATCCATACCAATGACAACGGCTCAGACATGATGACTAAATCTTTACCTAAAGACAAGCACATCTTTTGCAGAAGTGCAGCTGTATGACGGAGCCTTCCACTTAAGTCGGGAAGGGGGAAATTGTTGGGTGGTCCCTCCTTAATTGGAGAAAGGATTTGGAGTTCCCAAGGTTCATTCACCTTGGAGAAAGTCTAAAGACTTGTGGAGTTCCCAAGGTTCATTCATCTTGCATGAATGAATCTTGGAGGAGAATGTTCATTCCCTTATGGCTAATAAGGAGATGGTTTGGGAGATGTTTGGGTTAATCCTCCCTTGTGATCTTGGTGCTAGAAGTGGTGTGCTCTTGGTGCTCCTTGCTTGCGGTGTTCTTCCGGGCGGTGCTTGCTTCTACCTCGGGTGCTTCTTCACCAAAGTGTCTTCATACTTGTGTATGAGAGAGATCCTCTTGAGTGTATCAAGAGAGAGTTTGTAACTATGTAATCCCACTATTCTTAGTGGAAGAAGAAAGAAAGAACTATTGTTGTCCGAGGATGTAGGCACATAGCCGAACCTCGTTAATTCTCTTGTCTTTTGTATGTTTGTTTTTCTTTTCTTTTCTCTAGCCTCCGTTTAAGCGGATAAGCTAAACTTCAACTCATTGTAGCTCCCACGTTAAGCGGGTAAGCTAAACTTCAACTCATTGTAGCTCCCACGTTAAGTGGGTAAGCTATCTCCATCCCAATTAGCGGTATCAGTGCATACCCAACAAAAGACACTGGTTCAAATCCTTCCCATGATATTGGTCACTAAGCCATGAAAGGACATCTCAAAAGAAAGAAAAATTAGATGCACGAGGGATGTAGTTTTTTTTTTTTTTACCAAAGAAGGTTGATCCTAAAATCTATAAAGTTATAAAAAAATGGGTTAACAATCACTAGAATGTTGAAAGTACCCACAAGTGAAATAGGAAAGTGAAGAAACTCAAATCTAAAACAATTTAGGTAAGAGATAACCTAAATTTTTTATTGTTGTAGCTATTGCTTTTCAATTTTCTTATAGCAATTGAACTGAACATTGTTGAAAGTAGGCATTCAAAAAATCTCTTTTAACGTTTGATAAATAATAAACCTGTTTAAAAGTAGAAGTTCAAGAGGATTTTCGATGTTATAAAATTTCCAATTTCTAAAAGAAAATACGGGCTTTCAATAATTTCAAATTTTTGAATAGATAACGACAATTCAAATGATCACTTTCGTACAGTGTTTGTTAAACGGATCTTTGCATCCGAGGAGTGGATTTTAAACAGTCTATGTATATAACAACCAAACGAAAACGTGGTTGTCGTTGTAGTATAGTGGTGAGTATTCCCGCCTGTCACGCGGGTGACCCGGGTTCGATCCCCGGCAACGTATTTTTTCCTCCATTTATCTATTTGTAGTTTTGATTCGATCAAAGAGAATTATTAACGGATAATCCTATTATTTATATTCGAATGTCTATTTTTTAAAGTTTCCTCTGTATCTTTAAAAAAAAACCCACCTTAAATTAAGGGGAACAAAAAATAAAGGAATTTGATATCCTTTTATTTTATCTTTAAAAGGACTCGTGGATATTGGAGGATTTTGATTAAAAAAATTTGATATCCTTTTTTGTGGCAATTTGAGTGCACACAAGCAATTCTCTTTGAAACCGTATCACGTTAATTGATTCATGTGTTGCTTACTGGAGTTGCAACTTGCAAGGTGTAATAGGGTTACCTTGTTAGCTTAATGTAAATATTTAACCTCAGCTCTCATTAAACTCTAGAGTTTTGGTGCAGAGGTGGGGGCACTCATGTGGTAAAATAGCATACCTCAGATTTGAGATTACCGTTGCACGAATTTAGCTTTTTACCTAAGAAATGAGCATTCGACCTGTAGGGATGTTAGAACATCATAAATATATGACCCTCAACTCTTACTATTTTAGAATTTTGGTGTAGTCGTCGGGACTTAAAAAAACCTTCTATTGCGGCAGTCATGAGATATGATCGGATGATAATGTCAATAATTCAGTTTGATTTAGTATAGATATACATCCTAAACTGGTGTCGACAATTCACTAGATCGACTGTCAAGAGCAGTAATAGCAATGTGGTTTGACGCAAGTTTGATTGTTGCATGCTGGCAAGGCTGGTATACAAGGACTGGGTTCTGCCAAAGACGGATCCTGGAAATGTGAAGGGCCTTCTTTGTCTCTCTGCTTTTGTTTACAAGATAAGAGCTTGTAACTTCGACTTGACTTGTACAAGGACAAGGTCTGACCCAATGATGTTATTTGGCATTGTATAGTTCGGAATCAAAGCTGCAGCTGGAAATGAACCATACAATCCTCCTCATTGATGCTTCAAACCTGACATTTGAAGAAGCGATCGTTCTATTGGCATAGTGCTAATTAGATCATAGTCTCCTTTTCTTTTTTCATTTTTTTTTCATAGTCTTCTTATGTTTGCAGAACATGAAGTAAGATTTCTATCCCATGGATTCTACTCTATTATCATGTTCCCACTCTGCTTCTCTGAGATTTAAGAGTGTTATTATCAAATTTGTATGTAATCTATCCTTAAGAGTTATGACTTTAATCCTTGGTGACTGCAGCAAACAAAGCGGAAGAAAAAACAATCCATTTTGCTCAGCCTTATTCTTGAATACCTCTCTCCATTCCGACTGTAAAGGAGTAAAGCAAAGTCCTTATGTACAATGTTTCTGCAAACATTGTTAGTCCCACATCGGAATAGCAGTGAAGTGGGAGTGAGAGGAAAGCAGTATAAAAAGAGGGCCCATGAGCCACTGAAAGCTCATCTTTGCGCTTGGGGCAATGACGCAGCTAGTGAGGTTTTAACCGAGGCGCGTCAATTGCTGGTTGAAAACTATTTCCAAACCCCCTCTTGGTCCATTCAGTTGGCCCTAGAGAATTTTGGAAGGGCTCCCTCTAACAAAGGGTAAAGCCCTACAAATCATTTATTTCCCAAATTTTTAGTATTGTGTCAGGGTTCTATCATCAAAATAGGCCAGGTTCTTTAAAAACTAGTCACCTTCACTATAAAAAAAACAATGATAGTATTAATAAGTATATAAAAATTTAAATTATATTAGAATATTTAAATAAAATTTAAATATATATTAATATGATTTGTTATGATTATTTTTTAAATTATGGATATGTGTTTAATTACATAATATTATGTAGTTAGTTTAGATCCTTTAAAGTAGTCAGTAGAGATGGTTTGTCTCGGTCTACATAGTTTTTCACTGATGATGCATAGTTACTAGAAGATTATACTACCGGAGGATTTGTTGGGCTGATCCAATATAATCCAACAAAGTTATATATCCTTGATCAGCCCCAATGTTCCTTGGGAATTCCCTCCTCTCCCATCCAGCACTGACGCCAATATTGACACGACACAGTTCTGTGCACATTTTGATATATATTACTGTACTGTGCACATTTTGATGTCTTAAGGGAATGTGAAACTGCAACTTTTAGACTCAGTTATACAAAAATAATAACTAGTTTTTTTTCTACCAAGTGGCACTACACATTCTACTTAATCACAAACCATCACTATACAAAAATAAGATAACTAGTTTTTTTTCTACCAAGTTGTCAATTGTCGAAAGTTTTCGTTATTGATCATTGTACTTATTTTAAACTCAATTTTGTTCCTTTTTTCCCAGCAATGAGGTCGGGGATGAAGAAATATAACAATTTTTTTACTTTTTATCCTGGGGTTTTGCAGGGTATACACAACCTTCTGAATTAAATATTGAGTTTGTTAGTTGCAGAAATTAGAAAACATTTTTCAGGCAAATTGTGGGTTCACATTCAAATTCAGGTCACTTTAGGAAGTAGATGATATATTTCGTGGATATTATGTTTCTCTACAAGTGAGATTATTTGTTGAGAATTTGTCTTCTCTTGACAATTGTACAAGAATAAGGGTGGGAAAAACACGGGTGAATGTCGAAGAATAAGGGTGAGAAAGAAGTCCCAAATTCTTCCTTCATTGTTGTAGGTCTTGGAAAAGAAAGAAAAAAATGGTTTCTCTTAAATTGGTTATATAGAATAATTTTTTCATGTTTTCCTTATGACAAACAAAGTACAAGTGAAAATTTATTTAGCCCCTCAATTCTTGTCCATTTCATTAGAGAACTCCGGAAATCTTGTTATTTGTAAGCGAAAATCCTAGAGGACTCATGAGTTCTTAAAATTGAAAAAACTCGGTCATTAATAGCCGTTGGATTACATGCATCTCTTCCTTTGTGTTTTTTTAAAGAACCTAAACTGAAAAAGTCAAGATATTGTAAGGATACTCTCAAATGTTTGTCCATTTCAGCATTAGCTTACATCCAAGTTGCAATAACCTAACTCTATAAAACATTAACCATATTAGATGAATCATGAATAATCTTTTTGTCCTTATGGTTTTGGTTGAATGGATATGTGTTTGTTGGGTTTGAGTTTGAATTTGAAGAAAAAGAGAGTTGAATGACCAAGGGAGGTAGAGGGATACTTAAAAAACATAATGAGAGAAGGTTTTGGGCATACCTTGGATAATTTTGAGCAGATTGGCCCTTCTTTCACTCGTTTTGTCTTGTTTGGGTTTTGGCATTATCCTTCTTGGCCTTTTCTTTTGCGTTTGAACATTTCTTGCAGCATGATCCATAATCTGCCCATTTATAAGGTACACATTTTTAATGAACGCGACTTCCGACTTTTGCATGTAAATATGTTTTGCCTCGAGTTTGAACATCTGAATCTCGTGTAAACCTCATTGTTTGTAGGGGCATATTCAAGTGGAGTCTGAGGTGGTCTCCAGCCTACCTAATTTTTTTCTTTTCTATACAGTTTTTTTTTTTTTGGGAGTTAGCCCACACCTAGTCCACTCCAATCCACTCTAGCCCACCCTATTATACATTTCTGGATCTATCCCTGATTGTTTGGCGAATGGATCATATAATGTTTTCCAGACATGGTAGAGTCAAATATCACTAGATCTTGATCATGGCTGACATGTATCACATGTCTTATTTCGACTTCCCTCATATGAGTCAAGTCCAAGATATGATCTTTGAGTAATTTATACCTCGACCTCAACACTTCCCCATGTTTGGCAGTAGCATAACCCACAAACTCTTCAATCATGTGGTCCAACAGTGTCAACAATATTGTGAATTGCACGGACTTATCCTTCGTAGATCACTTTTGGTATACATCGGTGCCTAACCTGTGATGAGCCACAGTGCCCTGCTCAAGTTCGACCATTTCCTGATAAAAAAGTCGAGCATGTTTTGTCTATTCAGTGGGCGTTAGATACTACGTCGCCAATAAGTCAGCTAGAGGGTCAATGCAAAAAACTACCCTAGGTTTGGCTTGATGCCACAAGTGTCAACAGAGGCATGTTGTATTCATGATAACAAACATACCACATTTGTACATTTTTGTCACATATCGCAAATTCGGCACCTACAAAAGAGTGTAGTCTTGGATACAGCCCGTCCCATTTTCTCCGTATATTAGTCCAACCTCAAGCAATAGAAAATAACAAGAGTCCAATGTCTGTATTACAACATTTCCAACACAAACCCAAATAAAAGCAAATAAAATCCCACATTACATGAGGAAAGTGGAGGCTAGAAAATATCATGCTAAGTTGAGGGGATCCTTATGGTCAATATTAAACTAGGTTATCCTACAATTTTATAGATAAATCAATCCAACAAGTTTATTATTAGTCCTAATTAACTGGCGTTATACAAGTTAATAAATCAAGTCTAATTCTAAAGGCACTCCAAAACTTACTTGGGACTTGTCCAGAATTTTTTCAAATATTTACAAGTTTGCCACTTATATTTGTTACTTGAGACTAGCCCACAAACAACTATAAAATCCAACATTTTTTTCCCTCTTCTCCGCTCTTGCTCTCTTCTCCCCCAAAAATCCTAGATTGTGTGAAGATAAATAAACCCTACTCCAACTTTCTTCCCAACCCAGATTGTGTGACGATTGTGGGTGAAAATTGTAGTTATACTTTCATCGAATTCCACTGTTCTTTAGTATGTCATCGAGTTAATATGATGATTATGTTTTCAAACTTTATTTTTACATATAAATGTTGAATTATATGTGTTTAATGTAGGAAAATGCATATCGAAGAACCCGGGCCATCAAATATACTAATTTCTCGTCCCGCTCCGTCCGAAGAACACATCGGGTCCTTGAAAGCACTCTTGGTAAATAATTTGATATATTAATTTCGGCACTGTAGGAGCAGGACTGTAGGCAATAAGCACAATCCCACAAAAAAGAAGGACTGTCAAACAAGTGACATTCCACTTGTTAAACAAGACCGTCGAGAGATGTGACAGTCCTGAAGAAACAAAGGACTGTCACAAGTCCTGCAGTCCTGCTTATTTTTTGGAGTGTCTAATTTTTCCGCAGTCTAGATCGGTCCGAAACCGTCCGGGACGAAAAACTTTACAAGTTGGATGTGAAAGAGGTGGTTTGTTCAGATGCCATAGGAACAAAGATGCAGTTCTCCAAGGAAAAGTTTCAAACAGAAATGTTGGTATGAGAAAATATGGTTGTCCATTCAAGATCCATATTACAAACGTAGAAAATGTGGTTGTCCATTCTACACCCGCATGCTAAGAAAAAAAACAGTTGAAAACTTGTTGACAAGTATTCCTTGCACTGACAATATTATCGATGAAGACCACTACATGTCCATCCATCTAACATATTGTAGTTATTTCGCGGGGTATTAACAATAATTCTTCCCGATGTGTGCTCCGTCGGCTGAGCACAGACAATCTAACATATGTACTATAGGACATATCGGAAACCACTTTGTTATACTAAGGTTGATCGGTCATTCTCCCCCCCCCACATTCAACAATTTGGTACAAATAGTACCGAACGAACAAGCATCACCTAGATGACAACAATTTGGTCACTTCGACATCGAAATTGACTGATACGACATCTACAAGTAGCAGGATGTTGACGATAGAACATTTATATTTTACACTTTTGCATTTTGTATATGGAGGAACCACTTTTGTATATAGTAAATTATATCATTTTGTATATTGTTAAACCACTAAGTGTAATATGAAGTACAATATGTGTTTTGTAGTAATATGTGTTTACCTGTGTGAAATATATGTTTTGTAGTAATATCTGTTTACCTGTGTGCAATATGTGTTTACTTGTGTTCATGTAGTACAATATGTGTTTTTATCCTTGACATCAGTGTATCAATTGGTATCCTATATACATCGTTTGGTAGTAAGTGTATCAGAGTATCAGTTTCTTCTGCATAAAGCAGGACTGCCTTCTTTCTTGGCAGTCCTGCATAAAGCTAGGGCTGTCATATTCATTGACAGTCTTGAACAATTTTTTTATCAAAACTCTCCAAACAAAGAGTTTTGTTTTGGACTGTCAGATAGATGGTAGTCCAAACTTCATATAGGACTGCCACCTATGTTGGCAGTCCTGGTTAACAACAGGACTGTCAAATTCATTGACAGTCCTTAACAATTTCATATCAAAACTCTCCAAACAGAGAGTTTTGATTTGGACTGTCAGCTAGTTGGCAGTCCTTGCTTGAACAATTTTATTTCAAAACTCTTCCCAAACAGAGAGTTTTGAATTTGACTGTCAGCTAGATGGCAGTCCAAACTTCATGTAGTTGGCAGTCCTACTTAACTCTCAAAGCATAGAGTTTTGATTTGGAGTGTCAGCTAGCTGGCAGTCCAAACTTCATATAGGACTGCCAACTTTTTTGGCAGTCCTACTTAACTCTCCAAACAGAGAGTTTTGAATTGGACTATCAGCTAGATGGCAGTCCAAACTTTCTGTAGGACTGCCAACTTTGTTAGTAGTCCTACTTAACTCTCCAAACATAGAGTTTTGATCTGGACTGTCAGCAGATTGCAGTCCAAACTTTATGCAGGAGTGCCAACTTTGTTGACCGTTCTACTTTATGAAGAAAATACTGATACTCTGATACCAACGATACACTTCGGATACCAAGTAACTTAATCACATATAATGATACAACTACAAGAATTTAGAACCTATATAACCTACTTTTCATAAAATCACATTCCACATATCTAGGAACATAAAATCACATATCCAAACATATCTAAAACATATCCATCACATGTCCACATGTCCAAAACATATCCTCATATGTCCACATATCCAAATATCCAAAATAAGATCACATGTCCACATAACCACACAAAAAACACTAATTATAATGTCGGGCCTTCATACGCTGCTCCCTATTTTCCATGAAGAAAAAATCTAGAGAGTTGTCGATGCGCTCCATCTCATTACAAATTTTAACATATTTTTATCCTTGCATTGGGAGACTTTTTGACAACCCCTTCATTTTTTTAGCCAGCAAATGACACGACATAAATTAAGTCTACAAATTTGAAAATCCTTTAAGGCTACAAATTTGAAATCTTTCAAGGCTACGACTTTGGTCCTCACCATCTTCAGCAGTGCAGCATAGTGGACTTTTTTGGGGGGAAGAGGTTCCAGAACTCCTACAATATCGGGCCTTGGCATGTGAGGGTTCAACAACGTATAGTATGTCCGACACCAGCATAGTACGCCATGTAGTCGTTGTTGCAGTCCGATATATTTCAGGACTGTGTGACTGACTGCAGTCCTTCCTATAGTTCAGGACTGTAGGAAATACCTGCAGTCCTTATTATAATAAAGGACTATAGGTTTTGCCTACAGTCCTATCGTGTTCATGGCCGACTATAGGTCAAAACAATGATTCTAGGATTAGGACTACGATGCATAAAATAGATTTCTTGGGTTCGAAAGAAAGATACATGAACCCTAAATTAGTTCTATTTTATCTAACTACTTTGAGCAATACCAAAAATTAAATAAATTTAAAACAAAAATATAGCAAAAATGTTTTAAAACATACCTAGATTTGATGAAGGGTTGTGTTTGGGTACCATTGCTTGGAATTGGGGGAACGAAGAAGGGATTTAGGGTTTAGGAATTTGGAATTGAAATAATGGAGAAGAGAATTAGGGTTTAGGGTTTAAGAATATAGAATAGGGAGAATGAAAATGGCCAAATGAAGTGTTGGTTGAGGGTTTGGGGGTGGGGGTGGGCAGCCCAAAGTAAAATTGGGACTGTCCTGAGTAAAATTTCCACAAAACTGGACTATCCTGTAGTAAGAGCTAGCCCCAAGTAAGTTTTGGAGTGCCTTTAGAATTAGCCTAAATCAATGACTCTTCTACTTGATGTTGGGCACGCATCTAGGTTTAGGGAAGTTATTTAAGTCTCAACCATACAAAAAAGCTAGGAATAATATAGTTTACAAAAACAATACAATAACCCAAATACTAGGTATCTTCATGCATATGGATTATACCTTTGACATACCGTCAATAACTTCCTACTACTATACCCTTCACATGGTCGTGAATCATCCCACAATGAGGATGCTCCTTGTCTCATCCCGCAACGAACCTCCCTAAAAAGGTGGAGAAGAGGAATAGCTTAGGAGGTAGGTTATGTGAAACAAGAATTTGGGCTCACCATATAATAGCATCTCCCTGTTTATGAACAGGTAATATGAAAATTCTAATAGGTGAACCCTAATATGGGTGCACATGTCAAATTGGACCCGACCTATGCAGCCAACCAACTAAGGCCGAATCAGGCCATAACGATACGATTTGATCCAATGCCAACATATTTGCAATTTCTTCCAATTTTCCAATTCACATGTTCTTTATCTTTAGTTTGGACGTAGCTCGCCACCTGTAGAGCTTAAATACGGCAACTCCAGCGGGCCTGAGTGCTGACCAAATCTATATCTACCACCTTGTCTCTGAATCCTAATTCAGAGCTACCATTTCTTCCTCCACTCTCGCGCATGATACCCTCATCCGTTGACTAGCACTCTTTTTTTTGAAATTTTACGCACACACACAATTGGGGGACTCGAACATTGCCGGTCCCTCCGGGTGTCTGTTCTAATACCACTAGGCTAGAGAGCTCGGACCCTTTCTATAAGGATGACCCTTCATGCCCTCCATAATCCCAATTAGGATTTAGGTGACGAGGGATGTAGTTTTTTAATCCCAAGGGAAGGATGATCCTAAAATCTATAAAGTTAGAAAAAATGGGTTAAGATAAAGAAGTTAAAATCTAAAAGTATTTAAGTAAGAAAGTTGAAAGTACCCAAGTGAAGTAGGAAAGTGTAGAAGTTAAAATCTAAAAATATTTAAGTAAAGATAACGTAAAACTTTTATTGTTGTCACCATTACTTATCAATTTTTTTTTATAGCAAGTGAACTGGACATTATTAAAAGTAGGCTTTTAAAAACCCCTTTCAATGTTTGATAAATAATAAACCCGTCTTAAAGAAAGTTCAACTATGAGAGGATTTTTGATGTTACAAGTTTTTTACTATTCTCCATATCCAAATTCTAAGAAAAAAAAATGGACTTTCAATCATTTTAAATTTTTGAATAGATAACAACAATGCAAATGAATCACTTTCGCACAGTGTTTACTAAACGGAATTTTGCATCACCACTTTCGGAAAAGTGCATTTTATTTCAAGATAAATTTGCAGTTCTCACCTTGATCATCAACTTTCCAGGAAGCAACCATGCCCATGCCCACATTTTTGTGGTAAACTTGATGCAAGACAAATTTTACACACGATGTTTATATATAGGAAAAAAGAGAATGAACACAGTTGTTGTTGTAGTATAGTGGTGAGTATTCCCGCCTGTCACGCGGGTGACCCGGGTTCGATCCCCGGCAACGGCGGTTTTTTTTTTTTTTTTTTCCTTCAGAGCCCTTGGTGGCTGCAGCAAACAAAGCGCTATAGTTATGTACAATGTTTCATGTTCCTGGAAACATTATTAGTCCCACATCGAAAAAGCAATGCAGTGGGAGTGAGGAAAGCAGTATAAAAATAAGGGCCCATGAGCCATTGAAAACTCATCTTTGCGCTTGGGGCAATGACGCAGCTAGTGAGGTTTTAACCGAGGCGCGTCAATTGCTGGTTGAAAACTATTTCCAAACCCCCTCTCGGTCCATTCAGTTGGGCCCAGAGAATTTCTGGAAGGGCTCCCTCTAACAAAGGGTAAAGCCCTACAAATCATTTGTTTTCCAAATTTTTATTCATTGTGTCAGGGTTCTCATCAAAATTGGCCAGTTCCTTTAAAAACATGGTTTGTCTCAGTTTACATGATATTTTACTGATGATGCATAGTTACTAGAAGATTATATTACCGGAGCTTTTGTGGGGCTGATCCAATATACTCCAACCATAGTTGTATCGTTGGTCAGCCCCAATGTTCCATGGGAATTCCCTCCTCTCCCATCCCCATGACACCAATACTGACACGACACACTTCTGTGCACATTTTGATATATATTACTGTATCTGTGCACAATTTGATATATCCTAGTTTGTATTAAGGTAATGTGAAAATACAACTTTTTTAGACTCAATTATACAAAAATAAGGTAACTAGTGGCACTACACATTATACTTTTTAGTTCCATGCCGGGGTGTGCAAAATCATATTTGAACTAAACGTATTAATAATTTGGTTAATTTAGACTTGATCGCAAATTGCATAACATTCAAAAATAGAAAGAAAAATAAAATAAAATTTTAGACTTATAACTGGAAGGTGGTGCACGATATGGCCTTAATTAGCCAAACCTATTGCCAGTCTTACTTCAAGGTTGCTCCAAGTATTTGCGTCCAGCTTCATATATCTGTAACGCCAACCCTTCCTGTGAAGCGACTTTTCTGGTTTCTGGTGTAAACCGAAATGATCGGAACCTGAACTCTTGCCGAGCATTATTTAACTTTTACATTGTTCAAATATTAGAAAAATTTTGCTTCTCATCAAAAATGTGTAATATTAGTACATGATCCCAGAAGTTTACATCAGTAACTTAAAATGTGTAATATGTCATCCTTCCATGGCTAAGCTTCAGAAACTTAACGAAGACAAGTTCTATAGTATGTGTTTGGTCAGAAAAATTAATAGTGCAATTTCATTTATCATTCCAGACTTGTGAGGTTGAAAACACAACAGAAAGGAACTGCATTCAATAACACTTCACTTATTCCAGTTATCCTGCCTGCAAACACTGCTTGCCCGCAAGCTCATTCATACTGAGTTTAGGATTGATTATTGGAGGCTGCTTTGCTGCCGCTTCTAATTTCTCTTCAGAAAGTGGTCCAAAGTTGTTTGGTAACAACAATTTATCGAGAAACTTTTGAAAAGTCGGTTCAAATTTGGGGCAGTTTTGACAGCAGCCTCACGCCTGCTGTCAACAGCTGCTTCTGCTGTGGCTTTTTGAGAAACAGCAGCAATCCCAAACCAAGCCTCACCGCCATCAATCATCCTGTCCATACACCTGGTTGGAAAATGCAATGCTGTTTATGATCAGATGAAAGATGAAAAATAGCTGCATCTACACTAGATAAATAATTTCCTAGGAGTAAGATATTATGGGCTGTTACATTAGCTTTCACAAAGAGATCAACGGCTGCCTCATTGAGATATTGTCTACGGTCATGTCTTTACAAGCTTTCCCTGGAAGAAAATATTTGTCACTTATTTTCTATGTTGCACGGATACTCTTCGGGAGGACCATATCCATTCCCGTTTCCGTATTCCACACATATTGGCCATGATACTTCTTTGACACTGGTGTTCTCTGTCGCTCACCCATGAACATAGTTGAAAGTGATTCTCACATGTTCATGATAGTGCCAAACATAGTTGTATGTTAGATAGTGAAATTTCTTTGTTGTGAATACTTTCTAGAACTTTTGGAACATAGATAGTCTCCAGAAACGTGCTTAATTTTAGAAATTACTAAGTTCTAATGTATAAAATATGTTTTCATGTGTATATATAACCTTACCCATGCCATGCATGGATCCCTTTTTTCCCCCTATAAAATTCCGAATCCGTATGATATCCTTATCAGAATCTGTCTGTGTCTATGCAACCTACCTTATATTCTACTGAATTGCATTCATGTGGCTGGGCTCGCCATTCACCATTGTCACGTGGTGAGCCCGGACCACCCAATAATTTCTCCATGAGAAGGCAGTTGATGGAAACCAAGGTCTTCCCTGTGGAACTCCTCCGGGTGAAGCTATACTTAAAATGAGCTTATCATCTTCTAGATGCCGACGAGATTGTTGGTGATAAAATTGGATTGGCTGTGAGAGAGAATCATTGTCATACAGAGGAATTATAACCAAGACTCCCAAATTCATAAGGAAATGAATGCATTGAAGATAACTTTTTCAGACTGTGATCTAGAGTTCGGGAGAAATAGCAAGGCAGTTAGTGTAGTGCCCCGCTCCCGTTCCGGGCGAAACACTATGTAATAGGCTCGTGGCAAGTCAGACATGGTCAAAAACATAGATGGCTAGTCTGACTCAGCGACGAATTTGGTATACGAAAACCATGGCATCAATAAAATCGATTTGGACGAATGATATGAGTACCGTTCCAATTAATGGATCGGCTACTGTTCGAATAAGTCCTAGATGTAGTGGACTATGTCTTGGCGAATGAACTCTAAAGAGAGCGACCCAATAGGTTTGCTGTTGGTTTTGTTGGTTTTCTTGGCTTTCTGAATGATTTTTTGCATGGGTTTAATGAGTGTGTTTTCACGTCGATTTCTAAATACGTCTTTGGGAATTTCGAAGGAAGGATTGAAGGAGGGATTCTAATTTGATGCTCGTGCCATTGCATGAGTTCGTGTAACTGACACTTGACCGTCGCGAAGCGATCTCCTACTCTCGGTGCAATCTCTTTAGGTGAGTGGTTCTTCGGACCCTTCTTTTCTACTTATTCCCGCTAACAAATTCTTAAAGTTCAACGTTCAAATCGATGATACTAACTGGATGTATGCTTTGCCACTAAGATCAAGAACTTGGGATAATTATATCAATTTAAAGAAATTAACTCCGAATTTTAAGTTTCACACCAAAGAGAAAAGATAAAGTTCTAGGAAAGAGATAGAATTAATTCATGCTGTTAAGTTAGACGACCTTGTGATCGATTACGTGAATTGAGATAAATGACTTAGGGAGTATGAAATATGAATTATGGTTTAGCGATGAATCGTGTCGTAGCGTGCTTGACTTGAGAATGATTGATAGGTGGATTATGTCGAACGTGTTCGAAGAAATTGACTATGCGAAATGGCTTGTTGGTCGAGCGATATTGATGTGTCAAAGATTTGGTTGAGTGAACTTACGATATGATGGCTTTGCTGAATGACTCAAACCTCATGCGAGCTTGGGTAGAAAATGATGTATTATCAACTTTAGTTTGACCTTAGGATGGGGTCAATGTTGATATTATTGTTTGGGAACTATGATTCTAATACTGATGGATTGACTTTAGCCAAGAAAAAAATGGCGTAGCAGTTAGGTGAGACATCCATCTTGCAAGAGTTAGCATCGGTGCGAGTGATCTTGAGGATTGATTGGTTGGGATATTGGTATTGATGAATAGAATGATTCAGGAATATAAAAATACCACTCGTAAGCCTCGGCTAACATACATGTATATCGGGGACGCTTGAATATGTGCACGATCTGACTTGAGTGGTAATGACAGAATTCGCTATCACGAGACTTGGCTGAAATATATGTATTTTGTGGACGCCTGGAATATGTGCACGATCCAACTAAGTGATACGTTGAACTAAGTGAGACTAAAGAAATGAAAAAGTGTCGAGGATTTCAAAATAGTGTTTCAAAGAAAAGATTGATGGTAGTATGAGCGTGGCTCAGATTGAGAGAATACATAGGAGAAATGTGTGCGAGAAACGTAGGATGTTGAATCAAGTTATAAGTCGATAAGTGTACTCAGTTAGTTTCGAGGACGAAACTTTTTCTGAGTGGCGTATGATGTAGTGCGCCGTCCCGCTCAGTCAATCGGAGGAATCGGAAAGCCGACGGCGTTCAGACTTAGCCTTGCAACGGTGACTCGAAGGTCTGCTCGGTCGAGGCGACTCCTCGCTCAGGTGGGGTAGTTTCGGTGAACTCGCCTCATCTTAGCCTTAACATAATAAATCACATATTTTCAACTTACACAAGTAGGCTAGATAATAAAGAGACGAATCCACATAGATAAGGAAATAACCCCGATGGGTTGAATTGAGTTAGAATATGGAAAGGTCCAACGGTCGGCTTAGAGTTGGTGCACGGCGTGCTTTTAAAATGACACTTGGTCCTTCGTCCCGTGGCTTGGGAGAATGAAAAGATGGTCATCGTCACAAACTAAGAGTTAGCCTAAGTCATAGGCGTCGTCCGTATAAATACTTCATAAAGCATGCATGGTCCCATCATCCAAGGCTTGACGCAGTCCTTGATCATCAAGTTATTGCATGATTAAGTTAGGTTGAGTTATGATAGGATATCGAAGTCTTTACTAAGCAGTGTCCCATGTTTTCTACGGTTGTCGAAATTACTTAGTTTCACGACCGTAAGGCCCGTCTTTGTGTTTCTAAGGCATGGGTCATGGTTGATTCATTTGGAGTTTGGAAAGAAGGGATTTTGAATAGTCGTTCCTGAGTTGAATGAAATGATAGAGCAAGAAAGAAGAAGGCTCGCGACCATGGGTCGTCGAGACAGTCTCAGATGTGAGAAGTATTGAACTTGGTCCTGAAAGAGATGGTAACACTAGAAGTAGAATGACTGTGTGAGACGTCAGTTCGAGTCAAGTCTTACATGGTCATTAGACAACTTGTACAAGGTGAGATAGTATTTCTCAAACGATAATCCAGGTGGCCAACTGGTCCGTTTTGATGGAGACATGATTAGCAGTGCTGGATGACCGTACGGGTTAGTTAGGAACTTGCAGCGGAGCTCGCTTCTCGCGCTGGCAAGGGGCGTCCGTCTAACAAAAGCTATGGTGTCCAGGATAGCGCTGGGCGCTAGTGACTAGTTCATATAGATGAGTCGGCATGGGCGGCGATCCGCGTGTATGCCTTTCGATTGAGTCGAGTATTGTGTGCACTATATCAATGAGTCGAGTCGAATGTGTGCACGATCGGAAGACAATATTTGGGCCTAAGATTTGGCTGTAATGTAGACACCGTACTTCGGCACGAGATGTAGAGTCAAGTCTTTAGTTGTCGACATATAGGTTGCATAAGTTGGATTTGAGTCATCTTGAGTTTAAGTCAAAAAATGTTGCAAGGCAAAGTCGGTCGAGTGACACTTAGTCCACAAGTCTTGATTGGGTCAGTTGGTAATTAAAGTAGCAAGGGCCACGAGACGGCAATATAGTTAAGTCACACTGAGTTTGCGAGGCACGGCACAATTGACTTATAGCACGGTCACGTGGAAATTAGGTACTATCGTGTAGTCGCGTCTCTGATTATTTTCCGAAAGGCAAGCACGACATGATAGGTTAACGTTATTGGTACGAGAAGGGTCTAAAGTCAAAGTATGTGTTGGCATTGTTGTTGCAAGTATGGGATTGTCTAGAGACACAGAATAGGCCAAGGTGTCTGTCCTAAAACTGATCCTAAGGCAAGAGTAGAAAGACAATCATAAAGAGACTATGTTACACAAAAGTAAATGAACGTGTCAGTTTTGTATGGATGGGTGAGAAGCTCACGCCACCAGTACAGTTGAGTACTGACACCCACACAGTATTTATGTGCAGGAACATGTAGAAGCTCGTAGCGCGGAGCTCGCTTGGATGCGTCGAGGCACGAAGTTCCTTGGCGATTCGAGACGTGCGGCCACGTGCAGTCTGGACTTATACAGGACATAATATATGGACATAGCCAATCTAAAGCTTCTGTCGGCCTACTCAAGACATGTATTGAGAGATGAGAGAGAGAGCTGAGTGACTTGTAATGTGAGAAGAGTGAGCTTGAGTGATTGTAATAATGGCCTCGTGCCCCTTTCTAATCTTTGTTTCATTATCAATAAAGAGTATTTTGAATAGCTTGTATTTTGCTTTAAATTTCTGCTATTATTATTCAATATCTCTGCTTGGGACTTCTGTGTGACGACACCATCGTAGTCGCTGTAATCGGCCGTTATGGAACCCGTCTTGCACGAGCGCAATCTAGGCTTGTGCGGCATCACGCCTTAGCGAGGACGATCGCTCCTACGGGAGCGGGGCGTGACATAATGGTATCAGAGCACGGCTTTACGTCCTTGGACTATCGATTGAATTCTTTAACTCTGTTGCTTCCGCAAGTTGATATCGTTGGTGCGCTCTCTCAAATGTCTCACGGGATGTCCATACAATAAGTCTATGTATTTTGCAAAACGTAGGAGAACAGTTTTTGACAAGAAACGAAAAGATGGTTCACATAAGCATGATTGGCTAAGTCGGGCTGATCATATACACCAAAAGTTGTGTCGACCTTAGAAAAGTCGTATGTGGGATTGAAAATGTGTCGAACAAGAATGAGTTGAACTCGATTGAGTAAAGTAAGATGACTATTGATAGGGGTGCTATCGAGCGACGATAATGTCGCTACGATATAGATAAGCGTGCTTGGAATTCGAGGAATGGTTCGAACAAAAAATTTGAAAAAGTCGATTTTGATTCGAATGATAGTTTGAGGATTTGTCGAATGACTTCATCTCTAAGTGGTGTATACGATAGCTTCAGGGATGTCAATCGATTGAGGATACGGGGTGCCAATGAGTCTATCAGCGAACGTCGCTCGTACGCTAAGCCTTAGATTGAGTATTGTTGATTAAGTTATTGTAGTCTTGAGATTTGATAAGTTGATTCGAACAAAAGTTAGAAATGACGAGCACAGAATTGAGATTGCGCAAGTATGAAATGTGAAAATGATAGAGTAGGAAAATCAAATCGAAAAAAAAGTTAAGGTGTCGCGAACGGATGACTTGATAAAGGAAATTAGGGGTGAGCAAATACCGACCGATAACGAAAAACCGACCGAATACCGATTAAAAATATTCCAAAAAATCGAACCAAAATTATGTACCGATACCAAATTGCCGAACCGACTAAAATATGGTATAGTGGCAATGGTAATGGTTTGAGTGTAATACCATACCGAAAAAATCGAACGGATTATATATATATATATGTATATATATATATATATATATGTATATATATATATATATATATATATATATATATATATATATATATATATATATCCTTGATTAATTTTATATTACTCATTTTTATCTTTGTTTTAATCAATTTCTCAGAATTTAGAATTTAGTGAACTTGAAGTTATGTTAAGAACGCCAAGTATTGAGTTTTTGATCTTTTGAGCTTATATTTTTTTTGTTCTCATAGAATTTTGAAGTGAATTTTGGTTACTTAAAATTATACTAAAGATTAAATTTAGTGACCGCATTTGATCTTTTAAGCTCATTTTTAGTTGTTTGCGACTTGTTACATATTGTTCTAATAATTTTGATTAATTGTTTGGTTGATATAAGCTTGGCTTTAAAATTTAATGCTTCAAAAAAATTAAAAAAAATATAGGTTAAGAGGTTCTACAATATTAAGTGTGTTGATTGATCAAATATTAATTGGTAAAATACCGATACCGAACCAAAATCGACCGAATACCGATTTAACCGAAACCGAAAAAACCAATTCTAAATGGTATGATATTGGTATTGATTTTTTAAATACCGATTTAAGAAAATATCAAAAAATTTGACCAAATACCGACCGATTATACCGACGCTCACCCCTAAAGGAAATCGATAGGTGGATCGTATAGAAAAAGTTAGCATGATGGAAAAATAGCGTGCATAAAAAAGTTGAATTTTGAAGTTACGCAAATGACTCTAAGGTTTGGATTGAATGTTGCTCAATGATTTGAGTTAGCAAAGGAATGATACGAATTGAGGGAATACATTGGTGGATGACTTAAGATAGACGGATGAAAATACGTAATTTTGGGTTTGAACAAATTGATGATGTAAATGATTCGAGTGATAATGATCGAAATTGATTTTGAATGTCGAGAAGATTATCCAGCTGGACGATAGCATCAGTCGCACGACTCAAAATTTGTTGCAAAGGAAGATCGTCATGTTACGCATTTCATCCATGGTATTGAGGTGTATCAAAGATTGATATGCGATAACTCGGAGGTACTCTGACTCGGTGAATGACGATCGTACAAGTGTTATCGTTCTGATGGATGCTATACTTAGGATTTTGTTTGAAATAGATGTTGGGATGAAAATAGAATTGTCTTGATGGTTGCATTGATAACCACAACTCGATGATTTTATCTTACGCGAGCGCAACTCTAGCCTCACACATGCGTCATGTCGGATTTGGGGCGATCATTTCGCGTGAGCGCTGACATGATGATTCATGTCGCGGAAATGATCGAACTCGAAAAATCAGGACGTGGCAATTTGGATTGTTTTGACTTGCGGTTTGATACGAAGGTGGATTCGAGGATTAGTCGGACTTGAGATTGACGATTGAATGAAACTTGAGGATTGAGTAGGTACAATCTATGTATCGAGAATGAACTAGTCTAGACATAAAATAAGAGTTACGTCCCGATGCAGATGATTATCTCGCAGGAGCGTTGCATGGTGATTTCATGCCCACGGTAGATAATCGGACTCGCGTGAGATCGGGACGTGGCATATTGTTAAGTCAGACGACCTTGTGATCGATTACGTAAATTGGGATAAATGACATATGGAGTATGAAATATGAATTATGGTTTAGCGATGAATCGTGTCGTAGCGTGCTTGACTTGAGAAGGATTGATAGGTGGATTATGTCGAACGTGTTCAAAGAGATAGACTACGCAAAATGGCTTGTTGGTCGAGCGATATTGATATGTCGAAGATTTGCTTGAGTGAACTTACAATAGGATGGCTTTGCTGAATGACTCAAATCCCATGCGACGAATGTCTGAATGTGAGTAGGAATCTATGCTCGATGTTTAGAAATTAGAGTGATGCGAGCTTGGGTAGAAAACCCTGTATTATCAACTTTGGTTTGACCTTAGGATAGGGTCAGTGTTGATAGTATTGTTTGGGAACTAGGATTCCAATACTGACGGATTGAATTTAGCCTAAAAAAATGGTCTAGAGGTTAGGTGAGACGTCCATGTTACGAGAGTTATCATCGGTGCGAGCGATCTTGATGATTGATTGGTTAGGATATTGGTATTAATGAATATAATGATTCAGGAATATAAAAATACCACTCGTGAGCCTCGGCTGACATGCATGTATATCAGGGACGCTTGAATATGTGCACGATCCGACTTGAGTGGTAATGGCGGAATTTGCTATCACGAGGCTTGGCTAAAATACATGTATTTTGAAATAAATGATACGTTGAATCAAGTAAGACTAGAGAAATGGAAAAGTGTCAAAGATTTCGAAATAGTATCTCAAAGAAAAGATTGATGGTAGTACGAGCGTGGCTCGGATTTAGGGAACGTATAGGAGAAATGTGTGCGAGAAACGTAGGATGCTGAATCAAGTTATAAGTCGATAAGTGTACTCAGTTAGTTTTGAGTACGAAACTTTTTCTAAGTGGTGTATGATGTAGTACCCCGTCCCGCTCAGTCAATCGGAGGAATCGGAATGCCGACGACGTTCGGACTTAGCCTTGCAACGGTGACTCAAAGGCCCGCTCGGTTTTGGCGACTCCTCGCTCAGGTGGGATAGTTTCGGTGAACTCGCCTCATCTTAGCCTTCACATAATAAATCACAAGTTTTCAACTTGCACAAGTAGGCTTGATAATAAAAGAGACGAATCCACATAGATAAGAGAATAATTTCGACGGGTTGAATTGAGTTAGAATATGGAAAGGTCCAACGATCGGCTTAGAGTTGGTGCACGATATGCCTTGAAAATGACACTCGGTCCTTCGTCCCGTAGCTTGGGAGAAGAAAAAGTTGGTCTTCATCACAAGCTAAGAGTTAGCCTAAGTCATAGGCGTCGCCCGCATAAACGCTTCATAAAACATGCTTGGTCCCATCGTCCAAGACTTGACGCAGTCCTTGCTCGTCAAGTTGTTGCACGATTAGGTTAAGCTGAGTTATGATAGGCTATCGAAGTCTTTTCTACGCACTGTCTCATATTTTCTGCGGTTGTCAAAATTACTTGGTTCCACGACCGTAAGGCCCGTTGTATAAGTATGCCTTGGGCGGTAGTATCATCCAGAACATCAATTGGTATAAGGCAGGATGTCACGGACTTAGTGTTTTTAAGGCACGGGTCACGGTTGATTCATTTGGAGTTTGGAAAGAAGGGCTTTCGAATAGTCGTTCCTGAGTTTAATGAAATAATAGAGCAAAAAAGAAGAAGGCTCGCGACCATGGGTCGTCGAGGCAGTCTCAGATGTGAGAAGTATTGAACTTAGCTCTGAAAGAAATGGTAACACTAGAAGTAGAATGACTGTGTGAGACGTCAGTTCGAATCGAGTCTTGCATGGTCATTGGACAACTTGTACAATGTGAGATAATATTTCTCGAACGGCGATCCAGGCGGCCAACGGGACCGTTTCGATGGAGACATGATTAGCAGTGCTGGATGACTGCACGGGTTAGGCGGGGACTTGCAGCGGAGCTCGCTACTCGCGCTGGCAAGGGGCGTCCATCTAACAAAAGCTATGGTGTCCAAGATAGCGCTGAGCGCTAGTGACAAGTTCATATAGATTTGTTGGTATGGGCGGCGATCCGCGTGTATGCCTTTGGATTGAGTCGAGTATTGTGTGCACTATATCAATGAGTCGAGTCGAATGCGTGCACGATCGGAAGACAATGTTTAGGCCTAAGATTTGGCTGTAATGTAGACACCGTACTTTGGCACGAGATGTAGTGTCAAGCCTTAAGTTGTCGGCATATAAGTTGTATAAGTTGGATTTGAGTCATCTTGAGTTTAAGTCAGAAAATACTGTAAGACAAAGTCGGCCGAGTGACACTTAGTCCACAAGTCTTGATTGGGTCAGTTGGTGATTAAAGTAGCAAGGGCCGCGAGGCGGCAATATGGTTATCATACTGAGTTTGCGAGGCATGGCACAATGAACTTGTAGCACGGTCATGTGGAAATTGGGTACTATCGTGTAGTCACGTCTCTGATTATGTGCCGAAAGGAAAGCACAACATGATAGGTTAACGTTGTTGGTACGAGAAAGGTCTAAAGGCAAAGTATGTGTTGGCATTGTTGTTGCAAGCACGGGATGGTCTAGAGACACAAAATTGGCCAAGACGTCTGTCCTAAAACTGATCCTAAGGCAAGAGTAGAAAGACAATCATAAAGGAACTATGTTACACAAAAGTAAATGAATGTATCAATTTTGTATGGGTGGGCGAGGAGCTCACGATACCAGTACAGTTAATACTGACACCCACACAGTGTTTATGTGCAGGAACATGTAGAAGCTCGTGACGCAGAGCTCGCTTGGATACGTCGAGGCACAGAGTTCCTTGGAGATTCGAGGCGTGCGGCCGCGTAGAGGCTGGACTTATACGGGACATAATGTATGGACATTGCCTATCTAAAGCTTCCGCCGGCCCACTCAAGACATGTATTGAGAGATGGAAGAGAGAGCTGAGTGACTTATAATATGAGAAGAGTGAGCTTGAGTGACTGTAATATTGGCCTCGTGCCCCCTTTGTAATCTTTGTTTCAATATCAATAAGAGTATTTTGAATGACTTGTGTTTTGTTTTAAATTTCTGCTGCTATTATTCAATATCTCTGCTTGGGACTTTTGTGCGATGACCCCGTCGCGGTCGCTGTAATCGGTCGTTATAGAGCCCGCCTTGCACGAGCGCAATCTAGGCTCGTGCGGCATCACGCCCTAGCGAGGACGATTGCTCCTACAGAAGCGGGGCGTGACAGTTCGTCCCATCCATTAGCAAGTGTGCTAACTCCCAACTTCCCAGGTGACGAGCGCACTGCGGGAGCTCGAGACTAGACTGAAGTTGAAGAACAGGAGGCGGCTCGACGCTCTTCTATTTTGAAGTATTTTAAAGCCCAATTCAGATCAAAGGTTTTTGTTCAAATGTATAAAGGGGCATGAATGTTTGGAACGACAAGGATTATTTCATGGCAGCTTGTCGAGAGGTTTTCTTTTGTGTTTTCAAAGATATAGCCGCAACGACATATGAAATATAAAAATGACCTTGCATGTACTTTGCAAGTTTTATGAATAAAAAGATAAATTTCTTCCTATTTTGCGTCTTCAACTCTCTGTCTATTTAATTTTAACTCATCATCTCAAAAGAATTTTCAAATGCACATTCTTGCCTTGTACAAGTCCAATAAAGACTTGTACGACATCACGTCCCGGCTTTATGAATCGATGTATCTCGAGCCAAGACGAGGATGACCGATTTGGCGAGTCGGGACGTGACAATTAGCATGTCAAGTATTTATATTCTATGTTTTTTCTCTTTCATTTTTTTTTGTGCAGCCTAGTCTGAAATTGGCGTTGCAAGTGTAAGCAAGTTTTCTTTTGGCTACAATCTGCTTGTAATTCGTATTAGTGTTATGTTCAAGAAGCTCTGTTGCAGCAGTTGGTTTGGTAGTTTGTGATGGTTTATGTTTCCAAACATGGTCAACCTCTTGTAATTGTATGCACAGTTTATTTGTGTGGTTTACCTGATATTTTCCTAATAAGAGATTCCGAACTAGTCTAAACAAACCATAGGAAGAAGAAATGCTTGGTGTGTAAATATGGAAATCTATAAATTCCTAATAATAAAAAAGAAATATGGGTAAATAGGTGAAGATTTAAGCCAAATTGATATTGTAAGAATCTTTTGTTTGACAGGTACATTGGCTGTAACTTGGTTCAAGTCACTCTACCAGTGTGTTCCTATGAAAGCTCAACATCAAGCCTTACACAAACAAAAGCGTTTACCAAAACAAAATCGGAAAAGAAATCTAAATTAGTCACAATAAGTTTCTCTAAAATGAGTATATTCTGTAGTTGTGTTGTAAACTCGTGCCTCTAATAATTTTTCAGGCAGATGAATTTATACCTTCAAAGATTTATGAAACATGTGCGATCTATTTCGCCAATGTTATTTCCCGAGGAAGCTCTAAAATAATGAAATCATTCCCGATGAAGCTCTAAAATCATGAAATTACTAGTGCTTTTCTTATGCAGAATAGAACACTGCATCTTTCTGAAAGAAAGGTTTGACATTGAAAAAGGTTAACAGGGATGACCATTTGCTCAAGATGACTTGAATTTATTTTCTTTGATAAATTATTATAGGGTTGCAATTTTGAACCCATTTTGATAGTTGTAGCCACAACATCAATCAATTGACAGCTTCGGTAATGAAAAATGCATAAAAAGATGTAGGAAATAATAATGTCTTGTTCTCATTGCTAGAGTTTGTTACAATATATATAGAGTCTACATTTGGGCTTATGGGTATGGGCCATATTTACATTACAAATATAATCTAAGACCCCCTCAAGTTGGAGCATACAAGTCACAAATGTCCAACTTGGGAAGGAAAGAATCAAACACTTGCTTTCCAAGGGGCTTGGTGAAGATGTCAGCCAGTTGAGAAGAAGTAGGAACATGCGAGGCTATTACGGTGCCATCTCTAATAGCATCGCGAACAAAATGCAAATCCACCTCAATATGCTTACTGCGTTCATGAAATACCGGGTTCTGAGCCAGGTGTAGGGCTGACTGACTATCACAATACACCGACATAGCAGACTCCTGGCGAACGTCCAAACACACCAATAACTCCTTCAACCATTTTAACTCACAAACAAGCACAGCAAGAGATCGGTATTCAGCTTCAGCAGAAGATCGGAAAACAGTTGATTGCTTCTTGGTCTTCCAAGAAATAGGAGACCCCCCCAGAAACACCAACAAGCCTGTAACAGAGCGGCGAGTCAAGGGACAACTTGCCCAGTCAGAATCACAACAACCAGAAAGACGGAGATCACAATCAGCTTTCAAAAGAATACCCTGTCCTGGTGCATTTTTGAGATATCTGACAACTCTCAAAGCAGCATGCCAATGTTCTTATCGAGGCTCCTGTAAAAATTGAGACAAGATATGCACGAGATAGGCCAAGTCAGGGCGAGTAAGTGATAGATAAATCAACCTCCCAACCAGCCTCCGATAAGTCTCTGCATCCACCATCCTTCGACTAGTCGATTTTGCCAGCTTGTGATTGGGCTCCATGGGAAAACCATCAGGGCGAGACCCCAGCAAACCGCATTCTGAAATGATGTCCAAAGCATACTTCCTTTGACACAAGGAAATTCCTTCCGCACTCCGAGCCACCACTATGCCAAGAAAGTACTTCAACGCACCAAGGTCTTTCATGTGAAAGCAAGAACTAAGGTACTTTTTGAAAGCATCTAAAGCACCTGTGTCATTACCAGACACAATCATATCATCCACATAGATCAAAATATGCAACTCTACCTTCCCCTTAATAAAAGAGAAAAGGGAATAATCGGAATGTGATTGAATAAATCCATAGGATATCAAAGAAGCAGTAAGCTTAGCGAACCAACAACGTGGTGCCTGTTTCAATCCATATAGAGACTTACGCAGGCGACACACTTTGTTGGGTTCATTATGCGAAAAACTTGGCGACAACTTCATATATACTTCTTCTGTCAGATCTCCATGAAGAAAAGCATTGTGCACATCCATCTGGTGCAAAGTCCAGCCTTTCACAGCTGCAACAGCCAAGAACGCCCGAACTGTAGGCATCTTAGCTACCGGGGCAAATGTTTCTGAAAAGTCGATCCCCTCAACCTGATGATTACCGAACACAACTAGCCGTGCCTTTAAGCGCTCAACACTGTCGTCGGATTTGTACTTTATTTTGTACACCCTTCTACTTCCCAATGCTTTCTTCCCAGGAGGCAAATCGACAAGACTCCATGTCCCATTATCTTCCAGAGCCTGTATTTCAGTTTGCATAGCCGCGCGCCAGCCTGAATCTCGCAAGGCCTGGCGATATGAAGTAGGCTCAACACCTGCAGTGATGGCTGCAAGAAAATCTCTATGTCCAACAGTAAATATGTCATAACTTAGAAATTATGTTAGAGGATACGAAGTACCTGAGAAAGTGACGGGAACAGATGAACTGTGGTGGAGGGGGGACTTGTACTTCGAACAGCATTCGTCACAAAATCCTGTAATCATACTGGCTGTGATTTCTTTCTCATTCCTCTTCCCAATACTACCTCGTCGGGCACCTCTGGCAATACTGTATCCCCTGTATCATTAGTAGTATCCACATCATCCCCAGCGGACTCTCCTGTCAATACTTCTGCATCTACCTGTGCATCCTTTCCAGTCTGTGCCGAGCCACCAGCAACCACTCTGGCCTCAGCAACCGTAGCCGGCACCATCCCAAAAGCCTCTATATCGTCTCCCGGCACATCAACAGATGTATGGCATGTTACAGAAGACATCTCGCTAGCAGAGCCACACCCAGGAAATTCTTTTTCATAAAAAGTAACATCACGAGACACAAAAAATTCATCAGTCTCCAAATCATACAGTTTCCATCCCTTTTTATCAAGTAGATACCTAACAAAGATACATTTTCTGCTCCTGCTAGCAAATTTATCATGTCGGGATTTCAAATCATATGCATAGCACATACAACCAAAAATACGTAGATGATCATACGAAGGAGCCGAGCCATATAAAACTTCATAAGGAGACTTAAAATGCAAAATACTAGAAGGGGTCCTATTTATCAAATAACATGCATCCAGAACACATTCCCCCCAAAAATTTACGGAAAGAGAACCCTGAAATCGCAATGCCCTGGCGACATTTAAAATATGTCGATGTTTTCTTTCCACCCTTCCATTCTGTTGAGGTGTCCCAACATAGGATGTTTGGAACAATATACCTTGAGATGAAAAATAATCTCGTAAACAATTAAATTCAGTTGTAAACCCCCTAAAATTTCTATTATGATTTTTTTTATTTTTAATTAATTTGGTATTGATTTTATATTCGTAATTTTACGTCACGTACGAGCTCGCGTGATTCGTATTTGTACATCACGCGCGAATTACGTTTTGTATTTGCTCGTCGAATGCAAATGTGTGCGAGGTACCTATATGTGAAATTTTTTTTAGAAATGTATCTTTCAATACTATATGATAAATAATATATTTTTTCTTGAAATTATAAAAAGGCGCCACAATAGATTTTTTTTCCTCAAATTTGTATCATTTCAATTGTCGTAATGGATATTTATTTATTATACAAATATAAATTGTGGCTTTGGAAAAATTACGTTTTGAGGCAAATATTCTTTTGCATATAAAGTACATGAATTTAAATTTATTTTCGAAATTATTAAATACTATTATTTTATTATTTGCAAAAAGGTTATTTTTAAAATTATTTTATTATGAATAAATTAGTATTTGCTTTTATCAAATTTTTAAGAGTTCAAATTTAATAAGAGGATTTATCTAGTTTAAATCTATTGGAAAAGATATTTTGCATTTTGTTTTACTAAATATTTGAATTATATTGATGAACCGGAAAAGATTTTATTTGCCTTAAATTAAATGGCTTTTAAAATTTAAAAGATAGATTTTATTTATATGGAATTAGATTTTAAATCGATTCAAATTAGTATGGAATCTATTTAATTGGGGAATTTAAACATCATAATCCTTATCCAATGGGTATTCCCACGTCCTATATATAGGCAGGTACTCCTCCATAATCCTCTACTACAACCACAGGTGCATCGTGTCTGTGCCTCATCCCCTCCACTATATATTTCCATTACATTTTACAATTCTCCCAACTCCGTCCGACAAATCCGGACCTCCACCCCGTCGAGGCAAACACCCTCGACACGATGTAGCCTATCTCCTACTCCTTCCTGACGTTCTCGCACACCACCAAACCACCGTGCCCATCCCCGTCGACCACACAACATCACCATCACCATCCCCTGCTTCCCTTCGACCAAACCGCAAACACGACAGCCATTACCACCACCTAGAATAACAACCACCATCAACCAGGAGAAGAAGAGGGGGAAATCCTAACCTCGAGCCCGACGTCAGCCAGAGCGTGCCCTTCGCCGTTGCCCAGATCCGAACGCCCGATCTCCGCGTCGAAACCCCCTCGCGCCGCCTCACCATCCCATGGTCGGAGCTCCGCCCGCCGGGGAGTTCCGACCAGTGCGTCCCCCGGTGACCACCGTGCGCGACAGCCCCCCTCTTCCGCGCGCGCCACCTGGAGCAGCGCCGCGCCCAGATCTGGCGCCACCTGCACCTCCCACTACCCGCGCAGCCCCGGATCTGCCAGATCCGCCGCCTCCTCCGACTCTCGCGCCTCCAGCTTCGCCGCCGCCGCCGGTTGCCCCACCGCATCCCGGCGTTTCCCGACCGCGGCGCCGCTGCAGCTCCATTTCCGGCGCTCGACCCGCGCGCGCCTCCACCCGGACGCCGGACAGCCGATCTCCCTCTCCGGCGCCCGTCCGCCGCTCTCCCGCCGGCGAAACCCTTGGTAAACCCTCTCTCCATACCTCTTCTCTCTCTGCTACTAAAAACCGAGAATGGGAAAAGGGATGTTAGGGATTTCTAACATATATTAGGTTATATTAGGTTATATTGATTATTATTATCATTAAGTTGTTATTATTATTATTATTATTATTATTATTATCATCATTAAATTTTTTGTTATTATCTTTACAATTATTATTATTAGTATTATCTTTTTTTTTATTAGTATTATTATTATTATAAATATTATTATTATCAAGGATATTATTTTTCTTATTTAAAAAGGGTAGAAATAAATATGTATAAACGTTTACAAATATGTATAAAAAAATGGTTTATCATTTTTAGCATTTAATTTCTTATACAAATTTTTTTTACTAAAAATATAAAGGTAGTTTCCAAAATTATAAAATAAATTCTAGTATTATTTTCGAATACTTATCTAGCTAATAGAATATAGTTTTTCTACCAAAATTTATATTTTTTGAACTTACAATTTAGATTACAAATAATTTTTGTTTTCTTCAAGTATTTATCTAGATATACAATAAAAAATGTAGTTTCCTAAAATTGATACAGATTACTTTCAAGTAGTTATAAAACTTATTTTTGCTAATAAAAGATATTTTCAAGTTGTATGAATATTTTACAAAGGGGTATAAATACTTTCCTTCGCACATCCTCACTATTTGTCCTTAATCGTAACTAATTCAAAATTTATCTTTTCTCGCGAATTCGGACCATGTCGCATCGACCATGGCTATTGGACAGAACATGACTTGTTGGATCATTGCACCACACCAGGCGACTCACCAGGCAAGACACCTTGCCTTTACTGTTTAAATTTTCTGCTCAATATCATGCATGTTTTAGTTGCTTCTTTTTAAATTATATGTAAGTGCAAATTACTATATTTTATGAAAGTGGCTTAGAGTTAAGGGACTACCGTCAATTTAGTGTGTCTCATTGACTTGTCACGATTGTACACGAGTTGTGTGTGAGAGTTGTGAGTATCATGTAGTGGTCACTTGCGTGTTGGCTGATCACCCGTGCGCATGCGTAGGAATGACTGTCAATAGAGGCATGTTAGAAGACTTGACAGTTATCTATTATAAACTCGTATTGTGGAAACGACACGTGTTTGTGTGTCATGGTTACGACACACGTATAGTATCATTGGGGGGCGAGGGGACAGCTACTAGCGTAGGGGCTACTTTTATTTTACACATTTGGGAGATAGTGTCTCGGATGAGCGCTACTTGTTGGCCACTCTTTATTACATGCTTGAGACAGCCCCTGCGTAGAACGTTGTCCTCTAAATTAAAATCCACATAGAATGGTTAGGAACCTTTACTCATGCATACTTTTCTGTTGAGCTTATTTATTCAGTTTATCGGCATGATATTATGTGTCTTGTTACGTCCCTCCGAGGACCTGATTTTTTTTTTCAGGTGTGTTTCGTGATTTTGCAGGTGCTCTAGCTAAGGCCATTCCTTCCTTCGTGATGATTGCTCTTGGACTCGCCATTGCTCTCGCTTGCTAAATTCTTTTCTTTGTATATTTCCTTTCTATTTAAATTAGTTGGTAGCGGACTTTGTCTCCGCCCAACGATTGTATCATAAATATTCAAGCTGGTTTCTATATTATTATTCCTTTCATTGTGGATGAGATTTAGTTGTCTTGGATTACTACATTTACAGCTTATGTATACATATGAGGTCCATGTATTTCGTATGTATACAGCTGGCATGTCTACGCACTTGGTCCTACGTATTTTGGGACTGGGGCGTTACATGTTTTTGTGGTGGCCCATGCAGGTCCAGTTTGTCACTTCGGTTACGTAATTGTACCGATGTGGACCTGCAATATCGGATTCGAATATAGGAATCTCATCCACCTACTTGACATCCCTTCTTGACTTCAAATTTTGAACTCTCGTTCGTCCTCCTTGATTTGCATCTTGCTTGACTCCTTCTACCGTAAATTCTTAGTTTCGTGCTTAGTGACAACTAGAAAGATGACTACACTCGTATATGCTCATAGGTCAAACACATGGCTAGAAGGATTTTATTGACAAATAATATCCATTGAGGTTATATTTGAACATAAAGGCATTTATTTTTCCTAGAGATATAATTTAAGGATTGGTTAATTCCAAGTTGGGTAGTAGCATATTACCGTTTCCAAAAGATAGTTAGAAATTTTAATTTGGTATTACAATGGTGATATACACTAGATGATAGCTAGATCGAGAAAACAAATTTTGGAATTATGATTTTTGAAATTAAGAAATAGTTATGATTTATTGGAAGATGAAATCGATTTGAGAAATATCTAAAAGTTTTAAATTGTTACGCATGATTTACGAGATTATTAAAGAGTCTTAAATTATAAACTTATGGTTTGTAGATGACTAAAGAATATGGGAGCTTAGTGAATGAAAGAAAAAAAAAAAGGGGTTCATATGATCAACGATTTATAAAATTATTTTTTCGAGGCTAACGTTTAAATTTTGGTAAAAAAAAAAAAAATGAAATTGAAGAGTAGTTGCGACTTATTGGAAGCTAGATATACGCATTTGAAGATATATGATTAAATTCGGGAGTTATATAAATGTTCTATTTTGTAGTACAAAATTGGCGGATAAAACTTACTAAATGTTGAGTTTAAGAATTGGAAAAAAAAATATATAATAATAATAATTATTCGATATGCGATAAACAAGGGTTGTTTCGAGATTGACTAGAAATTTAAAATTTTGATTAAAGTTGACAGCCTAAGATGATTTTTTCATTCTTGGTGGGGTATCTTGGAAATTTCACTGGGAAATTTAGAGGAGCTTGAAATTTAGATAGATCATATTGGTGAAGGACCAAGAAACAAGTAAGGTCACCCTAGCGAGATAGAAGTGTTCCACATTAGATTGCCATGCCACATATGACTATGATATTGCATATACACAAATATAGTTAGTCATCGACCAAACCGATGAACATATCTTTGACTTACTCGACGTTTCCTCAAATCTAGATTTTATTGTGACCTTCTAACCATTTTGAAATTTAGAAATGATTAGATTGTTCCATGATCATACACCATCTAAGTGACTATCATATCCCTAGAAACTGTACTCCTAAATTATTTTACCTTGATTTGTTAGAATCTAAGTTATCTTTATTTCATGCTTTCGCTCTGTCATTATTAGGTTCGTTAAATCATTATCTCATAAGCTCCCACTTTCTATTTTATTTTCTTTTGTGTCCTTTACCGTGACTTGGGTATTTGGAGCACAAACACTAGACTTTCCCTTCCCACAAATTTCACAAGCAAGACCTACACGAGCCCACCTTCATGTAGGTATATCACGTGCCACTAAAACACGTCTTCTTGTACTCTAATTTTATATTGCGACTTTCGGGTCAAAAGACTGGACTCTAACCCCTACCGTGAAACCAATATACTTTTTAACTATAGATGAAACTCGACCTCGACTCAATTCTTTCCACCCGATGTGTAATGCTCGACTTGCGATTAACCTTGATCGCTTGACCCATACCTTTACACTACCAGTTTAACTCTTGTAAGTTGGGTAGAATACCTCCTGACCTAACCAACCTTTTGTGGACCTCGTTGATAGGTTCACTTGGACCATAGAATTCAGTGGACCCTAACTTATCTAGTCAACCAAGCCGACTGCATAGGCCCAAATTTCGGGCAGAACTTAGATTTTATAAGATCTTGGATTAATTGATTTCTTTTATCATTAACCTTATTATTTTATCTACCTATGATGCTAATATAGCTTAGTTTTGCAAGCTTATTCTTTATCAAGCTTGATCATGACATATGTTTAATGTGGGCGCCCACTAATACATTGTCTAAATCAGAACCGACGTATTATGGTCTGATCAACCATAGTGCACTTGGTTCGCTTTTCATATATCATACTACGTGGATGGAGACATAGTTAAACTTGCCCCTAGAGTCTCCCCTGCGATTACCTTGTCAATTCTCTTGGAATTATACAACCGCCTTTGAATCACATATTGGCATTCGAAAATATCTCCTTTGGACTCTTGTTGGCTTTCGTCTTCTATTCTAGACAAAGCTTGTGATTGATAGATAAACCAAACCATTCTCCTATGTCAGTTAACCACTGACCAACCAATATGACTATTCCGTCTTGAGCTACTTGCCTTTTCCCCAACCTTAGATTCAACTTTTATGACCTTTTTGAAATTTGACGATAATTCAACTCTAAACCTAGACAACCCTATACCTTCTATCGTGACCCCTAATCACATGATTCCTATCATCCTTTAATTTGTGCCCTCAACCTAGACACTTATCATGCAACCTTCTACGAAAAGCCCTATCCCCCAAGTTCCCAAAATATCCACTTAAGCTACTTCCATCGTACTATCATAAATTTTTACCTTGACTAGTTACCCACGTTCAATTCCAAAATCGTGAATTATTTTGTCGTTATCGGAATCACGATTTTCTAAAGCATATTTATCGTTTCGTTGCCTCGCCCGATGATCCGTGTTGCCTTACCCTCGTATCTTCTCACCCCCTTACTTATTCTTAATTTCGAGGACGAAATTCTTGTAAGTTAGGTAGGATGTAAAACCCCTAAAATTTCTACTATGATTTTTTTTATTTTTAATTAATTTGGTATTGATTTTATATTCGTAATTTTACGTCACGTACGAGCTCGCGTGATTCGTATTTGTACATCACGCGCGAATTACGTTTTGTATTTGCTCGTCGAATGCAAATGTGTGCGAGGTACCTATATGTGAAAATTTTTTTAGAAATGTATCTTTCAATACTATATGATAAATAATATATTTTTTCTTGAAATTATAAAAAGGCGCCACAATAGATTTTTTTTCCTCAAATTCGTATCATTTCAATTGTCGTAATGGATATTTATTTATTATACAAATATAAATTGTGGCTTTGGAAAAATTACGTTTTGAGGCAAATATTCTTTTGCATATAAAGTACACGAATTTAAATTTATTTTCGAAATTATTAAATACTATTATTTTATTATTTACAAAAAGGTTATTTTTAAAATTAGTTTATTATGAATAAATTAGTATTTGCTTTTATCAAATTTTTAAGAGTTCAAATTTAATAAGAGGATTTATCTAGTTTAAATCTATTGGAAAAGATATTTTGCATTTTGTTTTACTAAATATTTGAATTATATTGATAAACCGGAAAAGATTTTATTTGCCTTAAATTAAATGGCTTTTAAAATTTAAAAGATAGATTTTATTTATATGGAATTAGATTTTAAATCGATTCAAATTAGTATGGAATCTATTTAATTGGGGAATTTAAACATCATAATCCTTATCCAATGGGTATTCCCACGTCCTATATATAGGCAGGTACTCCTCCATAATCCTCTACTACAACCACAGGTGCATCGTGTCTGTGCCTCATCCCCTCCACTATATATTTCCATTACATTTTACAATTCTCCCAACTCCGTCCGACAAATCCGGACCTCCACCCCGTCGAGGCAAACACCCTCGACACGATGTAGCCTATCTCCTACTCCTTCCTGACGTTCCCGTACACCACCAAACCGCCGTGCCCATCCCCGTCGACCACACAACATCACCATCACCATCCCCTGCTTCCCTTCGACCAAACCGCAAACACGACAGCCATTACCACCACCTAGAATAACAACCACCATCAACCAGGAGAAGAAGAGGGGGAAATCCTAACCTCGAGCCCGACGTCAGCCAGAGCGTGCCCTTCGCCGTTGCCCAGATCCGAACGCCCGATCTCCGCGTCGAAACCCCCTCGCGCCGCCTCACCATCCCATGGTCGGAGCTCCGCCCGCCGGGGAGTTCCGACCAGTGCGTCCCCCGGTGACCACCGTGCGCGACAGCCCCCTCTTCCGCGCTCGCCACCTGGAGCAGCGCCGCGCCCAGATCTGGCGCCACCTGCAACCTCCCACTACCCGCGCAGCCCCGGATCTGCCAGATCCGCCGCCTCCTCCGACTCTCGCGCCTCCCAGCTTCGCCGCCGCCGCCGGTTGCCCCACCGCATCACGGCGTTTCCCGACCGCGGCGTCGCTGCAGCTCCATTTCCGGCGCTCGACCCGCGCGCGGCCTCCACCCCGACGCCGGACAGCCGATCTCCCTCTCCGGCGCCCGTCCGCCGCTCTCCTCCCGCCGGCGAAACCCTTGGTAAACCCTCTCTCCATACCTCTTCTCTCTCTGCTACTAAAAACCGAGATGGGAAAAGGGATGTTAGGGATTTCTAACATATATAGGTTATATTAGGTTATATTGATTATTATTATCATTAAGTTGTTATTATTATTATTATTATTATTATTATTATTATTATCATCATTAAATTTTTGTTATTATCTTTACAATTATTATTATTAGTATTATCTTTTTTTTTATTAATATTATTATAAATATTATTATTATTAAGGATATTATTTTTCTTATTTAAAAAGGGTAGAAAAAATATGTATAAACGTTTACAAATATGTATAAAAAAATGGTTTATTTTTTAGCATTTAATTTCTCTATACAAATTTTTTTTACAAAAATATAAAGTAGTTTCCAAAATTATAAAATAAATTCTAGATTATTTTCGAATACTTATCTAGCTAATAGAATATAGTTTTTCTACCAAAATTTATATTTTTTGAACTTACAATTTAGATTACAAATAATTTTTGTTTTCTTCAGTATTTATCTAGATATACAATAAAAAATGTAGTTTCCTAAATTGATACAGATTACTTTCAAGTAGTTATAAAACTTATTTTTGCTAATAAAGATATTTTCAAGTTGTATGAATATTTTACAAAGGGGTATAAATACTTCCTTCGCACATCCTCACTATTTGTCCTTAATCGTAACTAATTCAAAATTTATCTTTTCTCGCGAATTCGGACCATGTCGCATCGACCATGGCTATTGGACAGACATGACTTGTTGGATCATTGCACCACACCAGGCGACTCACCAGGCAAGCACCTTGCCTTTACTGTTTAAATTTTCTGCTCAATATCATGCATGTTTTAGTTGCTTCTTTTAAATTATATGTAAGTGCAAATTACTATATTTTATGAAAGTGGCTGAGTTAGGGACTACCGTTCAATTTAGTGTGTCTCATTGACTTGTCACGATTGTACACGAGTTGTGTGTGAGAGTTGTGATATCATGTAGTGGTCACTTGCGTGTTGGCTGATCACCCGTGCGCATGCGTAGGAATGACGTCAATAGAGACATGTTAGAAGACTTGACAGTTATCTATTATAAACTCGTGTTGTGGAAACGACACGTGTTTGGTGTCATGGTTACGACACACGTATAGTATCATTGGGGGCGAGGGGACAGCTACTAGCGTAGGGGCTACTTTTATTTTACACATTTGGGAGATAGTGCTCGATGAGCGCTACTTGTTGGCCACTCTTATTACATGCTTGAGACAGCCCCTGCGTAGAACGTTGTCCTCTAAATTAAATCCATAGAATGGTTAGGAACCTTTACTCATGCATACTTTTCTGTTGAGCTTATTTATTCAGTTTATCGGCATGATATTATGTGTCTTGTACGTCCCTCCGAGGACCTGGTTTTTTTTTTTCCAGGTGTGTTTCGTGATTTTGCAGGTGCTCTAGCTAAGGCCATTCCTTCCTTCGTGATGATTGCTCTTGGACTCGCCATTGCTCTCGCTTGCTAAATTTTTCTTTGTATATTTCCTTTCATTTAAATTAGTTGGTAGCGGACTTTGTCTCCGCCCAACGATTGTATCATAAATATTCAAGCTGGTTCTATATTATTATTCCTTTCATTGTGGATGAGATTTAGTTGTCTTGGATTACTACATTTACAGCTTATGTATACATATGAGGTCCATGTATTTCGTATGTATACAGCTGGCATGTCTACGCACTTGGTCCTACGTATTTTGGGACTGGGGCGTTACATCAGTGTCATTATCACTCCGCACTCGACGGATATCAGTCCCAAACTGACGCTTCACCATAGCAATGAATTTAAGAAACGTAGAATAAACAACACATTTATCTGTCAATAAACAACCCAAACAGCTCTAGAAAAATCATCCACCAAAGTCAAAAAATACCGGTCCCATTAGATGACGGAACACTATATAGACCCCACAGATCACAGTGTATAGATTCAAAGCATCTCAAAGCACGACTACTACTGTCAGAAAAGGCATCACGAGTCTGTTTAGCTTGATGACAAATATCACAAGCCTTATGAGAAACACACTACTACCAGAGAGAAAAGGTAAAGTCGGTATTACTTTATCTGAAGGATGTCCCGTCTACTATGCCAAACCTCGGAATTACTCTCTTGTATGCCAGGATCACCGAAGCCAAAGTTGGAACCTCCCCCAAGAAGTAAAGTTCACCCCTTTGTTCACCTGCTCCAATCACCATCCTCGTACTTCGTCCTGAAACAAACACAAATCAGGAGTAAATAACATATCACAATTTCTGGCACCAATCAGTGTGAACAGAGATCAAATTGCAAGTCAATGTCGAACATAAAGAACATCCGTCAACACCAATGAAGCAGTCAAAAATACTTTGCCTCTCAGAACAGCCTCAGTAGTGCTCCCATCAGGTAAAATCACAGGACGATAGGGCCCGCAAAGCAATCAACTAACAGTCACGATAGCCGGTCGCATGAAGATAGCCCCAGTATCGAATATCCAAGGGAACGAAGAATTCTTACCCATCAGACGATCAGAGTTTGATGAACCAGGTTTGGAAGGATTTTCGTTACCCAGCAAGCTCAGTTTCTGCCATTGTTCACCGAGAGTGGCGAAGGATATCCTCCATGCATTATGTCTGCCGAACTTCCAGCAAGACCAGCAGGGACACCATGACCAGCAGCGGCGATATGATGAACAACCCCTGCGCTACCAGTAATGCGTCCCCTATCACGTCGCTGCTGTGGTGTCGTGCCTCTGCCACCGCTAGCACCACATCCGCCCTCCGTCGAGGACGAGTCTTCCACCACTCTGGATAGTCAATCTTGATAAAGCAAGTGGCAACATCATGACCTGTTTTCTTGCAATGAGTACAGATCATACCTGATTTCCCTGGAAGTAGTAGAATGACGAGGTGAAGTCTTGATAGTCAGCGCCAACACCTCCTCCGCAGCGGATTGGACCTGAGATTTACGTATATCCTCCTCCTCACGGACTGCCTGGTATGCCCGATCTAAACTTGGATGAGGATCCTGAGCCAGAAGATTAGATCGAGTATGACCATACAACTCAGCATTCAACCCATACATAAAGTCCTGAAAGTGGTCTTCATCCCTCATAGCCTGTAGCTTTGCAGCAAGGTCACCACAGGTACAAGTAGGCAATAGAAAATAAGCAGCTTGTTCATCCCACAAAGACTGCAAATTTCTAAAGTAGGTTTCCACAGACATCGAAGCCGTTTGTTTACACTCAGCCAAAGCCACCTTAATTTGTTGCTTTCGAGTGCCATTGCTAACAACAAATCTTTTCTCTAACAATTCCATAATGGATAAACCTCCTCAAAGTACGGCAAAAATTTCTTCAGAGACGGATCAATGGTATTAAGAACCCATTGAACCAATAGCGCTTGCACGCATCTCCAATCAAGCAATTTACTAGCATCATTAACAGGTTTGACTTCAGTACCTTCCAGAAAAGTAATCTTTCGCCTAGAGATCAGGGAGAGACGTATCGACCGAGACACTCAGCATAGTTCGGTCCACGGAAAACAATAGGAGTAATGATATTTCCTGGTTGATCAGCAGAACTCAGAAAATATGGATCCTTTGGAGTAGGATAATATAGTTTGTGTGCACCGCCACCGCCAGTCGCGACGGAGTAGCTGGACGCAGCATCATCTGCCATCACGGATGTCGGGTGTACAAAATATTGTACAACTCCAACGAATCAGCCGCTGATGGACAAGGTCGGCGGCGAATTGGCCGCAATCAGGGACACCGGATCTGGCGCGTAGGGGCGAGCGGATGTCGGGTGTACAAAAATTGTACAACTCCGACGAATCCGCCGCTGATGAACGGGTCGGCGGCGAATCGGCCGCTGAATCGGCGAATCCGGCGAATCGGCGCGGAACGGGCGGATCAGCGCGGATCGGGAAAGTTTCTGGGTCGACAAATCGGACTGTTCACAAATCGGAGTCTTCGACGTCTCTTCGAGAAGTTTCTGGGTCAAACCTTCTCCTCCTTCCGTTCTTGAAAGAAAAAACAGAAGATGGTCTTTGCCATTTGATATCTCTGATTGAGATTAAGTGGCCTATGGAGCAATTTGGCAATTGTTCTAACAACTTTGCATTGATCTCTGGATGTTCCTGAACGGGAGCAAGTGGCTCCCCTGCAGCGAGTTCCTCCCCGGATCAAGTAAGCACTACTTTGGACCGGGATAGGGATAAGGAAAATCTCTGTGTTCGGGAGCAAGCACTCTCCGGTCCGCCCGATCCGTCTCTTCGGGAGCAAGCATTGCTTCGGGCGCCGGGATCAGTCGGAGTTTTTTTTTTTTTTTTTGGGGAGATGGCGGCTAGGATTTTTTCGGGAGGCTCTGATACAATGTAGAAAATAATAATGCCTTGTTTTTATTGCTAGGATTTGTTACAATATATAGTGTCTACATTTGGACTATGGTATGGACCATATTTACATTTCAATATAATCTAACAAAAGAAAATAAATTCTAATTGAGAAGAAAGAGAACAATACCAACCTCCACTTACAATAATTAGCTGTATAATTAGTACTCTTTATTCTTATTCTAACTTTTAGAGAGGAGGAGAAAAAATTAATTAATTATCCAGCACACGAAGTGTTACTATTTTATTTGGATGTGATTGCATCATCGATCACTATTAGCTGTTTTGGAGCCATTCGATTAGACAACTAGACAAGAACAAGAAGAAGAGAGCAAGCAATAGTTGTATTAGCTAGTTTGGGTATGTACAGGCTTTGAATCATGCCGCAGCAGTGTGCAGTTAAAGTCTTTTTGTTGTGTATACTGAGAAAGCATGAGAAAGATGAATGATAACAACATGAGAAAGATGACCAAGAGGAGTTTTTAGAGACCTGAATAATTGGATGGGGAGCAGTCTTGTGCAATTTCCGCTAGACAGTCTGACAGGAATTTTTTTCTTTTTTCTTTTTGCTTTTTATATATAATTAAACTAGAATTTGTTATGTATACTATTTGAATATATTTTTAGTTAGTATAGTTATACATATGATTATTTTAATACATTACAGCCAAACAATCAAAAAACAACCCCCCCCCCCCCCCCCCCCCCCAAAAAAAAAAAAATGGAACCAAACAAACCAAAAGAAAAAACAAGTAAAAAACAAATCAAACCAAAAAAAAAACCTATTTCTTGCCCGTAAGATTTTCGTAGATTGACGGTCTAAATTATCCACAATCAATTACCTCAACTTTTTTGTACACCATAATTTCTTATAAATTTTGATCGGTACAACAAAATTCTGAATTTAATATGCTACTAATTCATAAAGATAGGACTTGTATTTTTTTTTTCTCTCTTTTTCTTCGTCAATCCTGTTTTTTTTTTAAAGAAAATCATGTTTTGTTGTTTTGTAGATTGATCTGCAATGTTTCTTCATCTACTCCATTTAGTAGATTGATACGCAAATGTTCAGCCGCGGGTAGAAACTATTTCATGAACCAGTTGCATCTATTTGATGGCACCATTCGTATTACATATGTTGTCGCAAAGTAACTAATGCCCAATAAATGCCCATTGGGCAATCGATCCTTGTTCGGTCATGATATTTTACCGATATGTGGCCAGATCTATGGGTACTAACCCTTAACCTTCAACTTATATATTCATCCTTCATCCAACATGTTAAACATCCATGTTGGTAATGCGTGTTAGAATTTGTAATTGTAACAAGAGTTTCAAGTTTTGTTTACCCACATCAAGGTTCCTAACTACTACAAAGGACGACACTATTAGGACCATCGTTTTAGACTGCATTTGTGGACCGTCCGTCACTCTCAGTGCTCCATTGGTAGGTCAACCAGTGACGGATCCAACAAAGGAGGGCCAATAGCTTGCGGTCACGATTTGCGGTCCAAGATCGCAGGCTAAATAGCAACTTTCTACTAAAAACAAGCATTATAGGTTGAGAAAATAAAGCTCTGCATGTTCAAGACTCACAAAGTACGTACTAATAGAACCATCACTAGACTCACAAAGTTACTATTACTACCATCATTACAATTTTCATATAGATGAAGGCTTAATAAGACCGATCCACAAGTTACTATTACTACCTCACTATAATTTTCATATATCTGAAGAGTTAAGAAGACACAGTTATATATATATATATATATATATATTATATATGTATATATATATATTATATATATATAAAATATGTATATAATTTATAATATATTTTTTTATTTATATTATATTATATATAATATTATATATGATATATATATAA
>JANAVB010044837.1:0-22500 GCA_029216955.1 Iris pallida
AAATCGATGGCCAAGCGTCGAATCGATGAGGTTTTGGATGTAACCGTTTTATTTGGTAGCAGTCGTGTGTGCATGGTGGACTAGCGGTGGTAATGGCAGTACTTTGGGTTCTCCATGTCTGCCGCCGAGGTTTCCGTCTTGGTGGAGGAAGCTGAATTCTGTCTCCTTGTATGAGCATGTCCAAATGGGCTTGACGTGACCGCTTCGAAGGAGTAATGATTTGCGGCCATTGTTTTGTCTGCCGGCTTTGGCTCAGGTTTCTGTGCGGTATCGGCCACCATAGCCTGCTTACCCCTGCTGTCCCGATTGTTGGAGGGGCTACCCCTATTGTCGTTGTTGTGTTAGGACGCTTGCCCTTGTTCTCCCATCCGAGATGTGCAATCCCAATTGGCGAGCCTTCTTCAATCGTTCTTCGACGCTTGTGGCACTGATGATGAACGTCTTCCAGTCCTTGAATTAATTTCGCCCATCCAGAGACTGATTGTTGGGAGCAATCTCTTTTGGCAAATTTCAATCAAGAGGAATCCCGAATTTCCAATGGCAATTTTATTACGGTTTGGTGAAACCGCTCGATGTAGTTCCTTCAGCTCCTTCTCTCCTTGGACGAAGTCCATGAGGGTGGACATTGTGATGTCCTGCCCTAATTCGTAGAATCTCTCCAAGAACATGCGCTTGAAGCCGGCGAAGGAGTGGATGCAGTTGTCCGACAGATTGTGGTACCAGTCGAAGGCGACCCCTTCCAATGCCCCGATGAATAATCGTGTGAGAATGGCATCGTCATGGGGCAGATGGTCGGGTGACCTCGAAGTAAGTGATGTACCGACTTGCTGAGGTCTTATCATCATAAGGATTGATATTGAACGCTTATATCTTGGTGAGAATGGAACATCCCTCCAGGCAGCAGGTTGCCGTATTCTGAGGTCTTGAGAATTTTCTCGAGCGTGGAACATGGCTCGGAGCTCCTGGAACCTCTCTTCTCGCTTCGCGGCTTCGTCCACGGCGGTGGGGGCCGTTGTTTCAGGAGGATTGTTGCCCGGGTTCGGTGCCGCCGAGTTCGAGTCCGTATTGACCACAGGACCCGCGCTTGTTTGGCCAGGAGTCCCTCCTTGCAGAGTTGGAAGGGCCGCTTTGATCTCGTCCACAGACTTGACCAAGACAAGCAATATGGCTTCGAGATTGTCGAAGCGTTGGCGATCGCTGGAACCACCTTGGCTGCTGTGTGTCATGAATACCGTCTTCACATGAGGAGAGATGGACGGAGCGTGGAGGAAGCGCCCTCCGAATCATACCCATATAGCTAGAAGTCGTCGGGGTACGTGAGAATGTTCTCCTCTGGTTCGGATTCGGAAGGAACAGTAGTATTGTACGTCACGCGCAAAGTTTTGGTACTGATTTAAATTTTTGTATTGTACGTCGCATAGTCGTATTGTACGTCACGCGCAAAATTTTGATTTTTCGAAATTGCTCGACGAGTGCGAATAAGTGCGAGCGTACATATTTCCTTTAAAAATATTTTTCTATTTGTATCAATTCAAAATAATATATGTAATAATTATTTTAGCTATCGTACCAAAATCTCAAGCTCATTATTTTATTTATTTATTTATACAAAGCCCTTCATTTATAACAATTATTTCTTATGCATACATGTATACTTCCTAAATATTTTAGTTGATTTGTATTAAAAATAAAATTTTCGAGATTATTAATATTAATATTTTATTATTCAAAAAAAAGATATTTAAAAACATTTATTATTTTTGAAATTATTATTATTGGTATTTTGAAAATATATGTGGAGGTCATTATGGTCATTTAAATCTTGATTTGATTTTTGAATTTATTTAAATAGATTAAATTGATATCCATATTAGAATTTGATTTATCCCATTGGTTTTAAACTAAAATTTAATTTAATTTAAATTAGATTTGAATTGGATTTGAGATTGGATTCGATTATTGATTTAAATCAAATTGGATTTAAATATCCAAATCCTATCTAATTGGGAATTCCCACATCCTATAAATAGGCAGGTACTCCTCCAATTCATTATTCATCCACACAAATAATATTCCACAACCCAACGTGCATCGTGTCTGTGTTCAAAATCTTATTCCAGTGCTTACAGTCATCCACGTCGTGTCCACAGTACGGACACGACGACAAAAATCACACAACCCCGATCACCATCACCCTCTACTACAAATTTTTGCGTCGTCGCTTGGCCGCAGCCGCCCGGCACCACTGGGCTCCGACGACCAGACCCCGACGCAACCCACCAGCACCCCCATCTCCATCAACTGAGACCACCACCCTCTGCCATCCTCCAGCCACCACCAACATCGGTTCATCTCTTCCCGGCCAAAACCCGCACCACCACTACATCGTCGTCATCACATCCCCGTCTCCACCATCTCATCGTTCCGAACCATCACCGCCACCGCGGCGTCCACCGCCGACGCCGGTCACAACCCCCAAATTTCAGAAAATGTCAAGAGGGGAGGGGGGAGAACCCTAACCTGACGCCGCCGAGCGCCGGAGTAGCCATCGCCGCCCCCTCCCTTGTCGGCGACCGCGTCCCCGCCGTCGAACTTGCTGCGCCACCGCGTCTCTCCCTCCGCGGCGCCCCTCCGCCGCGGCAAGCAGCCGCCTCCATCAAAACCCGGCCGAAAATGCGACCCCCCGCTTCTCGCCGGAGCACCGACCGCACCGGACCGGCCATGCGCCTTCCCGGGTGGTTCCCACACTTCACCGCCTGCCTCGAGGTGAACCCCCTCGCCACCGCGAGATCCGCCGCTCCCCTTAGCGCCTCGCCACCGCGGGATCCGCCGCCCTCTCGCCGGAGCGGCTGCACCCGCCGAGCACGCCCACGCGAGTCGCGGCCGCGCTCGTCACGGGCAGATCCGCTGCCGCCGAACTTTCTCCACCGGTGTCGTGCCCCCGCCGGCCACCGACGCCTTCCATCGCAGGTGAAACCCTCTATCTTCTGGCGCCCGACCGCTCCGCCGGCAGCAGCGCCGAGCGCCGCCCTCGGATTCGCCGGAGCCGCGCCCTGCCATGTCGCCGTGCCATCGCCGCCACGCCGGCTGAGCCTCGGTAAGCGCATCCTTTTTCTTCCCTCTTTCTTACTCTCTCTCAGCTCTCTCTCTCTGTTAAGAATGGGGATAAAGATATAATATTATTATTAATATTATCATTATTATTATCATTATTATAGTTATTATTATTATTTGTATCATTATAATTAATGTAAATTATTATTATTATTAACCAGTAATTACATTAATAGTCTAAATTATATTTATAAAAATATTATTTTTGGAATATTTTAAATATAATCTTGACACAAATATTATTTGGTAGCCTAAATCACTTACTAGATTTTTAATTTCTTCTAAAAATATTTTACCTTCAATAAGTTTCTAGTATTATTTTTTGAACCATAAAAATAGAGTTTCAAATGATAAAATAGTTTCTAATATCAATAGTTATCTAAAATTATTTGTTAAACAAATATATTTTTGTTTATAAAAATTATTTTACAACCTTAGAGTATTTTCTGCCTAAAACGATTTCACTTTTTCCACAGGAAATATTTGGTAACATATTTTGGACTAATAAAACATATTTACCAAGTATTATAAATAGTTTTCAAAATAGTATATATTTATTCCCTCAAACTCTCTTCGATTATCGTCACCAATCATGACTAAAATCGTGCTGACCTATATTTTTTTGACTTCGGACTCTTACACACCAACCATGGCTATTGGACAGAACAGTAACTTGTCGGATTATTGCACCACACTCGGCGTCACACCAGGCGACACATAAGGCAAGACACCTTGCCTCTACTGTTTAAATTTTCTGCTCAATACCATGCATGTTGTGTTTATTTTCAAGTTGTTTCTTTTTAAATTATATGTAGATACAAATTACTATAATTTATAAAATTGACTTAGAGTTAAGCGACTACCATCAAATTTAGTGTGTCTCATTGACTTGCCACGATTGTGCACGAGTTGTGTGTGAGAGTTGTGAGTATCATATAGAGGTCACTTGCGTGTGGGCTGATCCCCCGTGCGCATGCGTAGGAATAACTGTCAATAGATGCATGATTAGAAGACTTGACAGTTATCTATATTAAAACAGTGTGGTGGAAACGACACGTGTTTGTGTGTCATGGTTACGACACACGTATAGTATCATTGGGGGGAGGGGACAGCTACTAGCGTAGGGGCTACTTTTATTTTACACATTTGGGAGATAGTGTCTCGGATGAGCGCTACGTGTTACCCGGCGATATAGTGTCTCGGATGAGCGCTACTTGTTGGCCACTCTTTTTACATGCTTGAGACAGCCCCTGCGTAGAACGTTGTCCTCTAAATTGAAATCCACATAGAATGGTTAGGAACCTTTACCCATGCATACTTTTCTATTGGGCTTTATTTATTCAGTTTATCGGCATGATATTATGTGTCTTGTTACGTCCCTCTGAGGACATGGTGATCTCTTCAGGTGTGTGTTTTCGTGATTTTTTGCAGGTGCTCTAGCTAAGGCCATTCCTTCCTTCGTGATGACTGCTTTTGGACTTGTCATTGCTTCGCTCGACCAATCACTTTCTTTGTATATTTCTTCTCTATTTAAATTAGTTGGTAGTGGACTTTGTCTCCGCCCAACGATTGTAACATAAATATTCAAGTTGATTTCTATATTATTATTCCTTTTATTGTGGATGAGATTTAGTTGTCTTGGATTACTACATTTACAGCTTATGTATACATACGAGGTCCATGTATTTTGTATGTATACAGCTGGCATGACTACGTACTTGGTCCTACGTATTTTGGGACTGGGGCGTTACAACAAGAGATCAGGACCATAAGATAGGCGGTCGAAGACAGAGCCACGCGGAGTGGGTGTCATGCGGCTGGCAGATGTAGCCGCATAGGCGTTCTTCATGCGTGGGAGTCTCAACCGCATGAGTTTTCTTCATGCGGCTGGATGATCTGGCCGCATAGACTTTCTTCATGCGGCTGGCAGATTCACCCGCATGAGCCTCCTGCATGGGGTTGGCAGATTTGGCCACAGGAGTGTCCGGCTTCTTCTTGGGGCGCATAGAGTCGCTCTTTGCCCCTGCAAGTCCAGCATCGTAGTGCTTTTCTCTGCCGGACTTGGGGACAGCAGAGTGCTCTACGGCTCGAAGTGGAGTCGCATGAGAGTCGCCTTCGCCGTCTTGGGTAGCAGAGAGTATCCCGTCCAGAGCTTGTGGAGGAGCAAATGATTTTGGCCTCCACTCGCAGCGAGCTTTCTTTGTGCGGGTTCGCTTCTGGACCGGGCCAGCACTTCCTTCAGAGAGCATTTCTTCAAACGCCTGTTGGTCGAAGCGGACGACCATCTTCTATTGCGTGGCCAGCCAAGTTTGGCTGCATCCGATTGCGTCACTAACTCCTCAGCCGTGGAGAAGCTGGTCCCCAGCAGAGTCGCCATCGTGTTTGCCATAAAATATAAAAGAGCAGAACAATTATCGGAGGACTGGACTTTTACTTCTCGTTACAAACTCGCTTGTACAAAGAAAGCCTAGGGACGAAAGCCTAGGTACAGCAGTCTAAGTACAATTGTTTATTTTAGAGTCTGGGGGGTGACGATAGAGGCTCGGGAAAGCTACGGCAGCTCTGTCTTACTCCTTGGACGATCGATATGCAGCCTTGGCTCCAGAAGATTGCTTGGCGTTTAAAGAAATGCTCTCTTTGCTCTCTCTCTGCTTTTTCTCTCCAAGTATTCTGGTGCTCTCTGATCTCGAAAAAGGGTCTTCTTTGCAAGGGAATGGCACCTTGCTATTTATAAGAAGGAAATGCTATCATTAGGGTTTACAATGATTGTCCCTTAAAGTGGCGGCGGCCTGTTGATTGATCAATCTGGGCCATTAGTTTTGAGTGTAATGGATCTGGGCCATTAATGTAGATTGTGCCAAATCCTCTCAGTAATTAATGCTGATTGGAATAAATCTCCCTTATGATGATCTGCTGATGTCTGCGAATCTGAATGAATAAGTTTAATTCATTCTTCTGTCACGTGTCCCAGATTATTGGGATTTGACCCAATCTTTGATTGCAGTAAATCTGGAAAATTGATTAGCTTTATGACACGTGTCCTGGGAGCCGCTGAGGGGATCTGAGCCACATGAAGATTGAGTCGCATAAGTCCGGCCACGTGTTAAGGCTGTTGGGGAGTGGCCCCCTAACCTTCGAGTTACATGATAATCTGGACCGCATGGACGTAGATGGCCACATAACGGGTAACCCCTTCGTGAGCCGCATGGAGATGGTCCTCATGAGCCGCATGGGAGAGCATCTTCTTGAGCCGCATAGGGCTATTTCGATCTGGGCCGCATAGGGCAACTTCGGCCTGAGCCGTATGAGTCTCCGCTCGAGCCGCATATGACTGTCCACGTGCCTAGGCTACGTGGCATTTTCTGGATCTCGGAGGATTATGTCAGAGATTTCCTTTATTTCCCTAGGAGTCTGTCATTATGACAGAGTCATAATTACATCTTTGTGTCAGGGCTGTCGTCTTTTCAGAGCTGTCAGCCGTCAAGGCAATTAATGCAGTAAGGGAAGAGTTATTTGTATGCTACGTGGCACCTCTCTGAGCCGCATGGAGATCACAGAGCCGCATGGACGCGTTGAGCCGCATGGGTCCTCTGAGCTGCATGAGCTTTCTGAGCCGTATGGGGTTTCCTGGCCGCATGGCTCTTTCTTTTTATTTCCCATACTTCTATAATATTAGGCTTACAATATAGACATTCATGAACACGACACGAGGCCGTGTCAAACTCGAGGGGTGGCACATCAGTGTGTGCCCCCTCCTCCATGCCAAGTGGTGTAGTGCCCCGCTCCGCGAAGGCACTAGATAAACAGAAAGATCGGATTGCTGGCTCTGCAACAGAAGACGATTAATCTGGTCTGCATGCAGGTGCACCATGCATCGAGAAGGATAGCCCGAAGCGATAGCCCGTGCCTCATCCTCAGGAGCCAGAAATCAGAAGAGATGCCAAGAGATGACATCTGTGCAAGAGTTTGGTTTTGTATATAAAGGATGTAATGTATGGGAACGGGATCATTGTAATCTGTAAAGTTCTGAGAGAATGTAATATTGTATCAGAGAGAATCGAGAGCTTGTAATCTGTTCAAATGAAATCAATAAAGAGAAATGTTCTTGTTACCATTGTGTTCAATACTTGTATTCTGAAATATGTCCGCTGCTGCTTCAATTATCTGCGATACGTTCCGCTGCGTATTGTCAAACTTGTCTATCTTGTCTTGTTTCAGGTCTTGGCCTTGTGCAAGCGCAACTTAGGCTTGCACGGCATCACGCCTTAGCGAGGACAAACGGTCCTAAAGAGCCCGAAGCGAGGACGAAAAGGACTCTGCGGGATCGGGGCATGACAGAATGGTATCAGAGCAACACGATCCTCTGGCCAATTTTGATTCAATTGAATTTGTACATGTCTTCTGATCGAAATTCCGTTGCCTACTCGATATCAATGAGATGAACGTTCCATACAATAAGTCCGTAAATATTTTTATGATGCCGGCAATGTTTTACCGATTTGATTGATTGAGATTGAAATGCTTGATTGAACAAGAGTTTTGATATGATCTGAATTGTAATTTCATGGATTGATGATGGCGAAGGATGAAGACTATCGCTGCTAAGGATATCGTAAGTTTCTCCTTAAGTTTCGAGGACGAAACTTCTTTTCGGTGGGTAATTATGTAGTGCCCCGCTCCGCGAAGGAACTAGATAAACAGAAAGATCGGATTGCTGGCTCTGTAACAGAAGACGATTAATCTGGTCTGCATGCAGGTGCACCATGCATCGAGAAGGATAGCCCAAAGTGATAGCCCGTGCCTCATCCTCAGGAGCCAGAAATCAGAAGAGATGCCAAGAGATGACATCTGTGCAAGAGTTTGGTTTTGTATATAAATGGATGTAATGTATGGGAACGGGATCATTGTAATCTGTAAAGTTCTGAGAGAATGTAATATTGTATCAGAGAGAATCGAGAGCTTGTAATCTGTTCAAATAAAATCAATAAAGAGAAATGTTCTTGTTACCATTGTGTTCAATACTTTTATTCTGAAATATGTCCGCTGCTGCTTCAATATCTGCGATACGTTCCGCTGCGTATTGTCAAACTTGTCTATCTTGTCTTGTTTCAGGTCTTGGCCTTGTGCAAGCGCAACTTAGGCTTGCACGGCATCACGCCTTAGCGAGGACGAACGGTCCCAAAGAGCCCGAAGCGAGGACGAAAAGGACTCTGCGGGATCGGGGCGTGACAAGTGGCAGCCCACCACGTGGCGCGTGCCAGCGAGCATGAGGGATTCGTGAGCAGGGGACTGTGTACGTGCGTCGTGCAGCGAGTTCGTGTCCGATTTGGACACAGACACAGCTCGAAATGTGCTCAGAGCTTGGGATTCGAGAAACACACACATAGGGCTAAAAATCTGTTCAAATAGAATTTAAAAATAAGAAGAATTTATTCACTCAAGCATTTCATCGAACACATGCACCCAAACACTGATTCGTGTCCGATACGGACACGAAACGGATATGACTCGACACAAATCCAATACCTACGGCTAGAGGACACCTAGGGCTATGCAAATGTGCAAAGAAATCGAAAATCTAATGAGTTTAGATAGGGTTACCTATGGGTTGTTCTTCCTCAAGAAAACTCATAAAATGAGGATTCCTCCTTGCTAGCCCAATGCTCCAAATTGCTCCAATGCTGAGGTTTCTCTCCATGGACATGAAATAGAGCTGGATTAGGAACTAATGCAAAGACTAGAGTGGAAAAGGAATTAAAATGAAGAAACTAGGACTTGAGGAAGATTTCTATACCTCTCATTCTTCTAAACTTGGAAACTTTCTTAAGGAGGCTACAACTAATGGAAGAGGCATTATATAGGGGTGGGATTCCCTATGTTGGCTGGCCAAAACTCTAGGGTTAGAGTTTTAGTTAGTTGGGCCATGGGCCTCCCTCTCTTGGTGTGTTTCTAGGCTTCCTAGTTAAAGGCCTATTCTCAAAACACCTTATTCTAACTAATAAGCCCAAAGCAATTATCTATCAATTTCCAACCATGACTTAAACTAACAAGTCCCACTTAGTCTTTAGGTTAAGTCTCACTTCTAGGTTAGGTCCATTCTAGGTTAAAGACTTACAAGACACCAAGCAATTATTTAATTAATAATAAATTCACATACATTCCAATAAATTCTAATAAATCCTATTAAATTCAAATAAATTCAAAATGACCAAAATACCCTCAAGCTAAAAATGATAAATGAATGACCCTAATCACATGGCTAGGCTCTAGGTCAAGCTGTCTCTAGGGTTATACTAGCAAAACACCAAAATTACAAGTCATGATTTTAAATAGTTTTAAATGATTAAAAATCACCCAAAATCATATTATTATTTAAATATCATAATTAAATAAATTAAATCACAAAATTTCAAAATTACCCTCATTTAGAAAACTGGGTGTTACAAGTCTACCCACCTTAGAAAAATTTCGCGAGAAGCTTTTACGTGAGAGTTATCCTCCACTTTTACGCGTGGACGACAGACTGTCAGGCCACATTTAATGCAAGTGATTTGATCTGACAAAATAGTTTTCTGACAACAGTACACAGAAGCCGAGAAAATCTTTTCACCAAGCCCGACGCTTGTCATTTAGTTGCAGATGGGTTACTTTACGCCCAGAAGACTGCTTCTTTTACGCACGATAGCTATTTCGAGCTTTTACGCTCAAGGCTATTGTGTGCGTAAAATTTATTTGAGCTAATTTTACGCTCAAGACTATTTTTAGCCACTTTACGCTGGAAGTTTGTTTGGGCTATTTTTACGCCCAGTCTACTACTTTACACAGGAAGTATATTTGGGTCATTTTTACGCCCGAACTTTCCTGGATACATGAGAATGTGGGTTGCTTACGTGGCTTTCATGCCACACTTATCGAAGAACGTGTGTACGTGCTCTCCTATTTTGTTGAAGTAGTGGGATACGTGTCACCATGCGTAGAAATCAAAACTCTACATGGGACACGTGTCAACGTACGTAGAGGATGATTTACATCGTGGATGACAGTTACTCGCGTAGAGACCCAATTTTGTTGCTTTTTACGCATAAATTGTCAAGTCTATAAATAGACTTATTTTCACATAGACAGGATCAAGAAAGATCAATAGAGATACAGGGGAGGAGATTCTGAGAAAACTCATACTTTTAGAGTGATATTTCCAGAAGCATTTCTTCGACTTTTTTTCAAGAACATGGTGAAACAAAGCAAGAAAGCATTCGACTGTGCCATCAGTGCCGTTGCTCGATACCTTTTCGGTGACTTAGTTTTTCCGATTGTTCGTCTTTTTCAAGCAGTTTTCTTCATCATCATCATATGGTCCAAGGTACAAAGTGATCGCTCTCAGATTAGACTTCCATAGCAATACTTCCCAGAACAACTTGTACTTTGGTACTTTTTCTCGTTTTATTTCAAAAGCCAATTTGTAGGCATTTGGTTAAGTGAAACAAACCCCTGTGTTGCCGTACATCGATCGCAGAACTTCCATGTCCACATTACCTCTGAGTAGTTTCGCGTATCTCCCCAGAGTCACTCCTACCACGTCCATAATACCTCTGAGTAGGAAGATTCTGACATTTGAACCCCATATTTGCCACGTCCACATTACCTCTGAGCAAACATGTCGGTTCTCTTAAACTTATTATCTGTACCAAAAACCAAGGTGCGTAAAAGATAATAGGTCCACACAAATCACAGGTTCATGACAACAAAAGATGAACACACCACAAAATTCTTTATTTTTCATCTAAAATGTAAAGGATTACATTTCCATCATATAACAAAAAAAAAAGACTACAAATCCCTAGGCATCATTGGGATTGGTGGACAGCTCTTCGATCCGACGCCTCAAGTCTGCAGCCCGGGTCTCTGTAGTCACCAGGCCCCGGTGTTCAGCTTCCTGTCGCATCATCTCCATAGCCTCGGGAGCAGTATTGTTGACCCCTTGACCAAATTTTTTGAATTTGTGAAATTGAAATTCATTTTTTTATTGTCTCATATATTTGTTATTATCTTACATATAAATTAATATGATTTATAGATTCATTTCACTTAATAAACCAAAAGAGGACCAAATATGAAATAGTGAAATTACAGGGGGTTTTGTGCAAAGACCCCAAAAATTTAAATCCAGTTCTAACCGACTTCCCTTTCAAAAAACGGCCAAGGGATGAGAATCAACTTGATTCGAATCCCTGATGGCATCAAGTTTGATTTAAATTCAGTAAAATCTCCCAGAGGGATTCGATCATAGCCCCAACACCAGTATAAAGGCAGTCGATCCCTGTCCTCAGCAAACCCTAGCGGCTACCATCCTCTGCGTGAAGAACCAGGAAGCACAGCCACCATTGGTGGATAAGCCGACGGCCAGGTATCATCCCCTTTATCTTGAGTATTTAAAATTCTTATCATTGGAAGAATTGAATCTAGGACTGTCAAGTATTCGATTAAAAGCCTAAGAAGCAGTAGAAGAGTTGTATTAGTTTTCATCAATGAGCAGGGAAAAATCTAGGTATCAATTGCATATGGCACGGATTTATGTGTCAAACATCATGAGATTGTGGCTATATGGGTTGTCATACCAGGAGATTATACACAGCTATGCTCATAGTTATTAGGCTGGGCTAATATGGCTTAGGAGAGTTAAATGGTGTTAAAGAATATATATTTTTTTGTCATATAAGGTATATGGAGTCAGTACCTCTGAAGGTGTCCAATTGACTCAGTTTGGAAAACATAAGGTATATGTGTGAGTTATGAGGGGTACCTAATAGTTCCTGACCATTATATTGCAACAGCCCCTCAACTATTGAACCACCCTTCATTAGGTTATGTGAAGCCAGTCCCTGTATTTATTTATCGGTCCTGCATCACCAGGTAACAGTTTTAACATCCCAGTCCCTCTTGAACCACAGTTCCTCAAGCTTCGAACCTAGGCTACATGAGGTCAACCCTTACCTTAGCTTAGCCCATTTTGTATGTTCTGATCAGTCTTCACATTCATATCTATTCAGTCATACATATATTGAGTTACCTGGCAACTATTACATTTAGAATGGCAATGGCCATAATGTTTCAGTTATTTCCCAATTATCAGTATTCAAGTGAGAGGGTAACTGGAACCAAGGAATATTGCAAGTGGTTGGAAGGATACTTATGGGGGGTATGTGATGGAATACCAAGTTTTCTTCAGGCCATATTGGATATGGTGTGTTCCAACATATGTATTGTTCCATCTGTGGTAAGTACCAACCATAGGGATTAGTGTACGGGTAAGGTGGCCATAGGCTAGACCTCGTTCACCTCTGTTCTGTTTATCAAGCACCATTTCTGGAAACCATGACCTGAACAGCCTCTTGTTACTGTCTGAATTAATTGCTTGATGGGTTGGTAGCAGCTATAAGAGTTTGAGAAAATCTTATGCCTAGGAGAATAACACCCCTTCGTTTTATAAGGCAAATTTCCCACAGTAAGCTCACCGGGACCCAAATCCTTATTTCCTTGAGTTCTCTCATTACATACACTAATGGTTGGATTTGTATTTTGCAACCATACAATTCCTTTGGGAAAACTATATGATATTGCAACTGTATGCTGTTTCTTATACTACAGGTAGGAGTGAGCAGGGTCCAGTCTTGGGAAAAATCTAGTGACATTGAAAAGTTCAGGCTGTGAACTCTTGGGTTCAGTATTTTTGAGGGATTTCTCATGTTTCACTCCTTTCTTCTATGTAGCCTATGTCATCTCAGTCCTAGTATCTATACAGGTTCGATCCAATAGTTAGCCCTATCCCAAATCATAAATTGCAGCCCTGTTCTATACAAAGAAGGTCAGACCAGATAGTATACATTGCACCAATATGGAATGGTCATTGATTCTGCAGTTAATGGTTATTTGTGATAATTGGGTTCTTTTATAATGGAATACAGAGGTCTCATAGGGCATGTCGGATTTGTATGCTCATATTATTCATTTTGCTATCTATTTATGCTTGTTTTTAAGCCCCTGGGAATGATGGTCCATGTCCTGTCAGTGATATGCGTAGATGGTATCCTTCTTGGCCCATCCCAGCCTTCTTATCCTGTTTTATGAGGTTGGGCACTTGATTACTGAGCCAATTGAAAAGTATCCTGCCATTAAAAGGCTAATGGGCTAGAAAGCAGTATAGGTAATCTGCTTTGGTGGTCCACTCTATAGTAAGCAGGGATAAAGGAAGAGGATTGTGTTAGGTAGCTGAATTGTCAACATAAGCAATTTTATGGAATTTCTTGAAAAAAGAGAATATCTACACAATGTTTGTTAGTCCTTACAGAGCTTGAATGAGAAGAAGACATAGTAGCTTGATTGAATGTATAACTAATTGTACCATGTCAACTAATCTAATTCTGGGTATGTCAAAAGTTACTTGAATTCAATATATTTTCCATGTGTATTAGTTCAGCTCAAGTCAGCATTTCCCATAGATAGTCTACTTCCCATTCATGTATATTCTCTATTGTGGATTATAATTTTAATGAGAAGCTTGAACATATGAAGGCTTGGGAGGGGGTATCAGTCAGGAATATGGTACCCTAGTACCTGCAACTTAGTAGGAGACATGTCTTGTACATGACATGTGTAGCTACTCTCCCTTGCATATGCTTGGTAAGTTCATGAGGGCTAGAGGGTAAGACCTGAATATAAGTATATGAAGGACAGTAGCTATGAGTCTATACCTGGATGTAATATATGAGTAACAAGTACCTGCAGCCTAAGAAAAAGGGGAAAACTAGATTTAGAATAGGAAGTAAACCTAGAAGCCTAAATAAACCAATAGATAGCTTAATTGTACCTTTAAATTGTGTATTGATCATATCGAACTATCTAAACAGGTTACTTGGACATTGATACGGATTCTGATCCGTGCCAGCAGCTTAGGACCTAAGGCAAGTATATCTTGCCTTTCTACACAGCTTTATTTACATGCACTGTCTTCTATTATTATCCATTTTTCTCATATTGTTGCCATGTATTTTATATCCTGTTTATATACTTGTATCATTGCTATATAGGCCGTGTTCATAGTTAGCTTGTATCTTATTGGACGTATTCATTTGAGCCTTGATCGAGTCGTGTCGTGAGTCGTGAACTGGACTACTTTACCTCCGTATCTTGACATCTTGAAGCTAACCTGCGAGTCCGCACTAGGGATGAGGGTTAGTAGTTATCTGTGTCTTAAGCTAACCTGCGAGCCTACAACAGGGACGAGGGTTAGTAGTTATTGGTCCACACCTGCGAGCCCACACTAGGGGCGAGGGTGATGCTAACCTGCGAGTCCACACTAGGGACGAGGGTTAGTAGTATATGGTTCACACCTGCGAGTCCACACTAGGGACGAGGGTGATGCTAACCTGCGAGTCCATACTAGGGACGAGGGTTAGTAGTATATGGTTCACACCTGCAAGTCCACACTAGGGACGAGGGTGATGCTAACCTGCGAGTCCACACTAGGGACGAGTGTTAGTAGTATATGGTTCACACCTGCGAGTCCACACTAGGGACGAGGGTGATGCTAACTTGCGAGTCCACACTAGGGAAGAGTGTTAGTAGTATATGGTTCACACCTGCGAGTCCACACGAGGTACGAGGGTGATGCTAACCTGCGAGTCCACACTAGGGACGAGGGTTAGTAGTATATGGTTTACACCTGCGAGTCCACACTAGGGACGAGGGTGATGCTAACCTGCGAGTCCACACTAGGGACGAGGGTTAGTAGTTGTTCAAACCTGCGAGTCCACACTAGGGGTGAGGGTTTGAGTATTCGATTTGGTCATCCGTTGACATCTTGACGTGAGTTCTATCGTCCTCGTTCAGCAGTTCATTTATGTGTAGACAGTATATAGATTCGTGCTTTATTCATTGCTCAGTTTTATTATTTATTCTGTATTTTTCTCCATGCATAATAAACTGTTAGAAAGGCTCGTTTTTATGTATCTTGCTAGTCCTCTGAGGACCTGATGATCTCTTCAGGTTAGTCGCGTTGAGTCAGGAGCAGACAAGAGGGTTTGAGCCAGCATCAGATCGCAGTGCTTGCAGTTCAGGTGGTCTAGATTAGCAGTTTTTATCCAGTTAGCTACTTCATATATTCTCTATTCTTCCGTCTACTGGTAGTCGATTTGTGTCCATCGGACGTGACATTGATTCTTGGATACATTCAATTTATTCATTATTGCTTAGTTCATGGATATTCATTGATCTTGGTTGTGTCTGATTATTCTGTAGATGAGATATAGATTTTCCCGTGATTATAGATTCAGTGACTTGTGAGTTATAGACAGCGTTCTACCGCCGACACTGTGGCGTAGGCTGGACTTGGACACGTCTTGTATCTGAAACGCGGGTGTGGGTCGTGATAAGTTTTTTTGGTGGTCTACGCAGGTCTATGTTAATCACTTCGGTTACGTCACTGTGCCGTCGTGAGCCTGCAAATAGGATTAGACTCATAGGATCTCATCCACATGTCTTGACTCCTTGTTAATCCTTAATCCTTGATTTTATTAAATCCTTGAATTGCATCCTGCATGAAATTCTCTTCAATGGCTAAAGTATTTTCCTTGGACTCTCAAGACAGGAACAACGCTGCACTGAACACTCCACCGACCGCAGGAGGAGGGTGAACCTTTGCCATGATCACGGAAGATGCAGCGACACCACAAGGAGCAGCTGGTGGAAATTTTCAGTATAGAATTGCAGTAGTAGCAAAGATAGACCTATATTTCTTTGATTGAATTGTTTAAATTTGAATAGCGATTTATTCTAGACTATCCATACTAATAAATCACGGTTCATTAAATTTCGAGGACAAAATTTGTTTAAGGGGGGTAGAGTTGTTAACCCCTTGACCAAAATTTTCGAATTTGTGAAATTGAAATTCATTTTTTTATTGTCTCATATATTTGTTATTATCTTACATATAAATTAATATGATTTATAGATTCATTTCACTTAATAAATCAAAAGAGGACCAAATATGAAATAGTGAAATTACAGGGGGTTTTGTGCAAAGACCCAAAATTTATATCCAGTTCTAACCGACTTCCCTTTCAAAATTAAACGACCAAGGGATGAGAATCAACTTGATTCGAATCCCTGATGGCATCAAGTTTGATTTAAATTCAGTAAAATCTCCCAGAGGGATTCCATCATAGCCCCAACACCAGTATAAAGGCAGTCGATCCCTGTCCTCAGCAAACCCTAGCGGCTACCATCCTCTGCGCGAAGAACCAGGAAGCACAGCCACCATTAGTGGATAAGCCGACGGCCAGGTATCATCCCCATTATCTTGAGTATTTAAAATTCTTATCATTGGAAGAATTGAATCTAGGACTGTCAAGTATTCGATTAAAAGCCTAAGAGGCAGTAGAAGAGTTGTATTAGTTTTCATCAATGAGCATGGAAAAACCCAGTTATCAATTGCATATGGCACGGATTCATGTGTCAAACATCAAGAGATTGTGGCTATATGTGATGTCATACCAGGAGATTATACACAGCTATGCTCATAGTTATTAGGCTGGGCTAATGATGGCTTATGAGAGTTAAATGGTGTTAAAGAATATATATTTTTATTGTCATATAAGGTATATGGAGTCAGTACCTCTGAAGGTGTCCAATTGACTCAGTTTGGAAAACATAAGGTATATGTGTGAGTTATGAGGGGTACCTAATAGTTCCTGACCATTATATTGCAACAGCCCCTCAACTATTGAACCACCCTTCATTAGGTTATGTGAAGCCAGTCCCTACATTTATTTATTGGTCCTGCATCACCAGGTAACAGTTTTAACATCCCAGTCCCTCTTGAACCACAGTTTCTCAAGCTTCGAACCTAGGCTACAGGAGGTCAACCCTTACCTTAGCTTAGCCCATTTTATATGTTCTGATCAGTCTTCATATTCATATCTATTCAGTCAAACATATATTGAGTTACCAGGCAACTGTTGTAGTGCCCTGTCCCGCAAAGTCAATCGGAGGAATCGAAACGCCGACGGCGTTCGGACTTGGCCTTACAACGGCGACTCGAAGACATCGCTCAGGTGGGGTAGTTTCGGTGTGCCTCATCTCAGCCTTCACTTAATAATTCGTGTGTTTTCAACTTGCACAAGTAGGCTTAATGTTAAAAGCTATGAATCCACATAGCTAAAGGGAATTATCCCGACGGATCGAAATCGAGTTTAGAACATGGAAAACGTCCCACGGTCTGATTAGAGTTATTGCTCAGCGTGCTTTGAAAATGACACTCGATCCTCCGTCCCGCAGCTTGGGAGAAGGAAAAGTTGGTATTCGAACAAACGATGAGTTAACCTAAGTCATAGGCGTCGCCCGCATAAATGCTCGATAAAGCATGCACGTTTCCACTGCACAAGGCTTGGCATAGCCTTGGCTCGTCCCTCGAGTTAAGTTGTAGGCTTGAGTAAGTTAGGCAAAGTTATGCCGGTCGACCTACGTCATTCTAAGTGCCGTTCGCTCGTTCTGCGGTTGTCAAGTCAAATAGTCCCACGATCTCACGGGCCGTCAAATAACATATGACTTGGATGATAGCGTCGCGTAAGACGTAATTTAGTTAAAGGCACGAGCCACGGTTGGCACGATATAAAGTTAGCCACGGTCCATGGCACTTAAGGAACACATTTGTTCAAGTTAAGTTGGAAGGCTACGTAGTAGTCGTTCCCTCGAGTTCAAAGAAGTTTGAGGCGGTCCCTCGGTTGGGAGCCTCGCGTTCCTATCCACGTTAAGGTGTTTCGAGGTGGTCCCTCGGTTGGGAGTCTCGCATTTCCATCCACGTTAAGGTATTTCGAGGCGGTCCCTCGGTTGGGAGTCTCGCGTTCCCATCCACGTTAAGAAGTTTGAGGCGTTCCCTCGGTTGGGAGTCTCGCGGCCCCAATGCACGTAATGTAAAGGGTGGTTCAGAGCACAAGTTGCTAAGTATAGTTCCAGTCGTACCAACAAATTAGGCCATGCATTTACGTGAGTTTAGATGTCTCGTAGGTGCGTGGTCATTGGACACCTTGTCGACAAGGTTTTCTGCCTAGACTGGTTATACGCCGGGGCACTGGGCCCAGTCGTCCTAGGAGGTAGACGTTATAGCAACGCATGCTTTTATTGCGTGGATAGTCGGGGGCTTTCCATGGGGCTAGCTACCTTGCATCGAAGGACCCGCCGCCTACCCGAGCTATATCCGCGATGGCTTGTCATGCCAGTGGCTTTTCATATAGATAATCGACGTGCTAAGCGGCGAATCCGCATGCACGAGTTCGGTCATAACAAAGAAAGTGTAAGCACGGTATGCGTTGAATGGTAAAATGTGTGCTCGGTTGCACCCAAAGTATTGTAAAGCCTACGATTCGGTTATACGTAAAGACACGTGCTTCGGCACGAGATACGCTGTTGTACTTGAGTTCTCAACATCGGTTCCACAAGTTGGGTTATACATTTTGAGTTAAGTCGAGAAGGGACTTAGGGCAAGTATTTGACACGACCTAGTCGTTACGTCCAAGAGTATGGTGCGAAAGACAAGTATGAGTCGGTACGTTGATAATGCAAGCACGAAAAAGGTCTAGAGGCAAAGTATGGGTACGCTATTAGTGCAAGGCACGAAGATGGTCTATAGATATAAATAGGCCGAGCGTCGGTCCTAAAATCGATCCTAAGGCAAGACTAGAAAGACAATCGTAAAGGGGCTTGTATTGCACAAAGTAAAATAAACGTGTTGGTTTTGTATGGGTGGGCGAGGAGCTCACTCCACCAGTACAGTGGTACTGACACCCACACAGTGTTTATGTGCAGGCACGGGTAGAAGCTCGTGGTGCGGGGCTCGCTTGGATGCGTCGAGGCACGGAGTTCCTTAGCGATTCGAAGCGTGCGGCCGCGTGAAGACAGACTTATACAGGGCATAATATATGAATATCGCCTTCCGAAGCTTCTGCTGGATTCAAGTATTGTATCGAGAGATGAGAGAGAGCAGAGGGATTTGTAATGTGAGACGAGTGCATTTGAGTGATTGTAATCTTGGCCTTGTGCCCCCAATGTAACCGTTGTTTCAATATCAATAAAAGAGCTTCTTTGAATAACTTGTGTTTTGTTCTAAATTTTTGCTGCGTGTTCAATGTCTCTGCTTGGGACTTCTGTGCGACGACCCCGTCGCAGCCGCTGTAATCGGCCGTTATGGAACCCGCCTTGCACGAGCGCAATCTAGGCTCGTGCGACATCACGCCTTAGCGAGGACGATCGCTCCTACGGGAGCGAGGCGTGACAACTGTTACATTTAGAATGGCAATGGCCATAATGTTTCAGTTATTTTCCAATTATCAGTATTCAAGTGAGAGGCTAACTGGAACCAAGGAATATTGCAAGTGGTTGGAAGGATACTTATGGGGGGTATGTGATGGAATACCAAGTTTTCTTTAGGCTATATTGGATATGGTGTGTTCCAACATATGTATTGTTCCATCTGTGGGAAGTACCAACCATAGGGACTAGTGTACGGGTAAGGTGGCCAAAGGCTAGACCTCGTTCATCTCTGTTCTGTTTATCAAGCACCATTTCAGGAAACCATGACCTGAACAGCCTCTTGTTGCTGTCTGAATTAATTGCTTGATGGGTTGGTAGCAGCTATAAGAGTTTGAGAAAATCGTATGCCTAGGAGAATAACACCCCTTCATTTTATAAGGCAAATTCCCCACAGTAAGCTCACTGGGACCCAAATCCTTATTTCCTTGAGTTCTCTCATTACATACACTAATGGTTGGATTTGTATTTTGCAACCATACATTTCCTTTGGGAAAACTATATGCTATTGTAACTGTATGCTGTTTCTTATACTACAGGTAAGAGTGAGCAGGGTCCAGTCTTGGGAAAAATCTAGTGACATTGAAAAGTTCAGGCTGTGAACTCTTGGGTTCAGTATTGTTGAGGGATTTCTCATGTTTCACTCCTTTCTTCCTATGTAGCCTGTGTCATCTCAGTCCTAGTATCTATACAAATTCGATCCAATAGTTAGTCCTGTCCCAAATCATAAATTGTAGCCCTGTTCTATACAAAGAAGGTCAGACCAGATAGATGTACAATGCACCAATATGGAATGGTCATTGATTCTGCAGTTAACTGGTTATTTATGATAATTGGGTTCTTTTATAATGGGAATACAGAGGTCTCATAGGGCATGTCGGATTTGTATGCTCATATTATATTTGATATCTACTTTATGCTTGTTTTCAAGCCCCTGGGAATGATGGTCCCTGTCTGAGTGATATGCGTAGATGGTATTCTTCTTGGCCCATCCCAGCTTCTTATCCTGTTTTATGAGGATGGGCACTTGATTACTGAGCCAATTGAAAAGTATCCTGCCATTAAAAGGCTAATGGGCTAGAAAGCAGTATAGGTAATCTGCTTTGGTGGTCCACTCTATAGTAAGCAGGGATAAAGGAAGATGATTGTGTTAGGTAGCTGAATTGTCAACATAAGCAATTTTATGGAATTTCTTGAAGAAAGAGAAATATCTACACAATGTTTGTTAGTCCTTACAGAGCTTGAATGAGAAGAAGACATAGTAGCTTGATTGAATGTATAACTAATTGTACCATGTCAACTAATCTAATTCTGGGTATGTCAAAAGTTACTTTAATTCAATATATTTGCCATGTGTATTAGTTCAGCTCAAGTCAGCATTTCCTATAGATAGTCTACTTCCCATTCATGTCTATTATCTATTGTGATTATAATTTTAATGAGAAGCTTGAACATATGAAGGCTTGGGAGGGGGTATCAGTCAGGAATAGGGTACCTTAGTACCTGCAACTTAGTAGGAGACATGTCTTGTACATGACAGGTGTAGCTACTCTCCCTTGCATATACTTGGTAAGTTCATGAGGGTTAGAGGGTAAGACCTGAATATAAGTATATGAAGGACAGTAGCTATGAGTCTATACCTGGATGTAATATATGAGTAACAAGTACCTGCAGCCTAAGAAAAAGGGGAAAACTAGATTTAGAATAGGAAGTAAACCTAGAAGCCTAAATAAACCAATAGATAGCTTAATTGTACCTTTAAATTGTGTATTGATCATATAGAACTATCTAAACAGGTTACTTGGATATTGACACGAATTCTGATCCGTGCCAGCAGCTCAGGACCTAAGGCAAGTATACCTTGCCTTTCTACACAGCTTTATTTGCATGCATTATCTTCTATTATTATCCCGTTTTTCTCATATTGTTGCCATATATCTTTCATATCCTGTTTATATACTTGTATCATTCCTATATAGGCCGTGTTCACAGTTAGCTTGTATCTTATTGGACGTATTCATTTGAGCCTTGATCGAGTCGTATCGTGAGTCGTGAACTGAACTGCTTTACCTCTGTGTCTTGAAATCTGGAAGCTAACCTGCGAGTTCGCACTGGGGACGAGGGTTAGTAGTTATCTGTGTCTTAAGCTAACCTGCGAGTCCACAACAGGGACGAGGGTTAGTAGTTATTGGTTCACACCTACGAGCCCACACTAGGGGCGAGGGTGATGCTAACCTGCGAGTCCACACTAGGGACGAGGGTTAGTAGTATATGGTTCACACCTGTGAGTCCACACTAGGGACGAGGGTGATGCTAACCTGCGAGTCCACACTAGGGACGAGGGTTAGTAGTATATGGTTCACACTTGCGAGTCCACACTAGGGACGAGGGTGATGCTAACCTGCGAGTCCACACTAGGGACGAGGGTTAGTAGTATATGGTTCACACCTGCGAGTCCACACTACGGACGAGGGTGATGCTAACCTGCGAGTTCACACTAGAGACGAGGGTTAGTAGTATATGGTTCACACCTGCGAGTCCACACTAGGGACGAGGATGATGCTAACCTGCGAGTCCACACTAGGGACGAGGGTTAGTAATATATGGTTTACACCTACGAGTCCACACTAGGGACGAGGGTGATGCTAACCTGTGAGTCCACACTAGGGACGAGGGTTAGTAGTTGTTCAAACTTGCGAGTCCATACTAAGGGCGCGGGTTTGAGTATTCGATTTGGTCATCCGTTGACATCTTGACGTGAGTTCTATCGTCCTCGTTCAGTAATTCATTTATGTGTAGACAGTGTATAGATTCGTGCTTTATTCATTGCTCAGTTTTATTAATTATTCTGTATTTTTCTCCATACATAATAAACTGTTAGAAAGGCTCATTTTTATGTATCTTGCTAGTCCTCTGAGGCCCTGATGTTCTCTTCAGGTTAGTCGCGTTGAGTCAGGAGCAGACAAGAGGGTTTTAGCCAGCATCAGATCGCAGTGCTTGCAGTTGAGGTGGTCTAGATTAGCAGTT
>JANAVB010044837.1:27500-30000 GCA_029216955.1 Iris pallida
CCTCTTAGGCTTCAAGCCCCACTCCCGCTCTACCTTACGGGCCTCCGCGTCGATCTGGGTATAAGTCTCATAGAAGGAGGGAATGAGGATCTTGATATCCCAATTGAGCCCCTCCCTGAAATGGCTCGCCCTAATCTCTGGGTCTCGAACCATGTACTCTGCGTATCGGCTCAGACGGCCGAACTCCGCTGCGTACTCCTCCACAGATAGACTGCCCTGCTGCAGATCCTAGAACTGTCGCACCAGGTCAATCTTGTCCGTGGGGGAAAAGAACTTCTCCTTGAAGAGGAGCTTGAACTCTGTCCAAGTACGGCCCACTCCAGCTAGGGCTGGCTCATTTCTGAACCAGGTGTGTGCAATGTCTAGCAACTGCAAACCTACCGCCTCGACCTTCAGGTCGTCTGCCAGGCGGGAGGCCCTCATCTGCCGCTCGATATCCTCGAGCCAATCATCTGCATAGACCACACCCTCGGTCCCGCTAAAGTCACGGGGCCCGAGCTTCTTGAAGTCCTGGATATCTCCGTACCTAGTACACGTCCCCGGATGAGGAGCCTTCTGCACTACGGCTGCAAGGGCCAACTGATGGGCATCCTCCATGCCCTGACGTATCACGTCTGTCTATCTCTGCTGAGCCTCGGCCTGGGCTCTATGAGTCTCCAGCATCTGTTGGAGGAAGGTAAGCATCTGCCCCATATCTGTAGGCAGAGGAGGTGGAGGTGGAAGTACGTCTGCAACTGGCGGAGGAATCCGCTGCGTAGGAGGAGGAAGTACGCCCCCGACATCTCCCGGCACTACGGGAAAAGCACCCGCAATGGCCCCAGGAACGGTCATCGAGAGCGCTGGAGGAGTACCCCCGAGAGCCCCTACAAAAGTCCCATCTGCTGGAGAAGTGACCGGAGCCTGTCCGCCAGAGGTAGCAGACCTCTCCGTCTTCCCGTGCTCCTCGCCAGAAGAGTGAGTCATAACCATCCTAGAGACAGATTGAAAAGAAGATATCAATATGGCACATGAAGGATTTTATCAAAGGAGGACAGCTAGAATGCATTAAATCAATATCAAAGACGGTAAGCAAGATAAGCAAGGAAAGATCCTACTGTGATTGAGTACTCTTAGCCTATAGCCTATCTTAGATACGTACCGCAGGCTCGTAATAGCACTCTAAGTCAAGCGCCACTACGACATCGCACTAATTGCGACTTCAGGACCTGCATGGGCTACCACTAAAACGTGTCACGACCCGCACCCGCTATAAGGGCACGTGCACGTGACAACGCCCAGCCCTCACCGTAAAAACGGCGTGGAACGCTGTAGGTTTTCTACTCTAAACAGTTATATATATATATCAAAACCTGTCGAGAATATGGTCAACTCCGAACGGAGGACAAGCAATGAATATATATGAGTGCTCAATCACAACTCTAAGATGATAAAGTAAAGATTGAAAGATAAAGACAACAAGACGATTAAAATAATAACCTGTCAAGTCCAAACACCAAATAATATACAAGTCCAAGTCTCTAATACAATCCATAGTAATAACAGTCTCAAAAGTAGCTGGAGACAAAGTCCAGTACAAAAGACCTACTCTAACTAAGCAATAGGTAAGGTCTCGCCAGGCGGAGCTAAGCCCTGCTGGACCAAAGTCTCCAGGTCTAGGCCCACTACGTCATCCGAACCGTAGTAGGTACAGTAATCCCCCTCGTCAGCATCTGTAATATTTTTAACATATCCTGTCAGGATGGAACGAGTACAATCTACTAACAACAGTTCACAAGATATGACAAAAGCTATAAGACAGTAAATAGAGAGTGTATACAAGAAAATCATAGAATGTACATGTGAGTATCATGACAAGGTAAGCTGTAAAACTAGAGCTAGAACAAGGCAAGTAAACTGATCATGGCATGTACAAGAATCAAGAATCATATATCTAGGTGTGTGAATACTAGCTACAATATGTGGCTGGATTGGGTTTGCACAAGGTTATGATCTAGCCAATCATACGTGTGGTGTAGGATTGGCATTCACAAGGTTCACAATATATACAAGGCGGGTATGACCACACATCTACACTAGTACTCCCCGTCCCCGACTGGTAGAGTGGATCCAAGCAAGACACGTTATGACACGGGATTCTACGAGAAGGGAGCAAGTCTCCTCGAGAATCGGTGTCCATATACTGCATAAGAACTACAAGGGGGCTTGCATAAGATATACCAAGATAACGAGGAATAACATCTCATGTCGGGATCCATGAATACCAATCCGTGTGACCAATGTGTCGAGAACAAGCATATCTACACTAATTACATGAATTATAACAATCATCGTAAATTGGAAAAGTGTCAGAGAATGTACTCGCCTGTAATATGGTATGATATGTCTACTGGAGCAAATGCAGCGTCTCGAGGACCTATAGAGAACAAGACGTATCAATACTCTGTTTAGGAAGTAAAGTCAAGACAATTTAAATCCTATTAAGTCATTCTAGGTCAAGACA
>JANAVB010044837.1:32500-40759 GCA_029216955.1 Iris pallida
TGACCACCTCGCCGTCCAGATGGCCACCGTGGCCTGATAAGACGACTCAACCTCAGCAATCAACTTTTTCTGTTCTGCTTCTATCAGAGCAGAAAAGTTATTCCGCTGGATACTCTACAGTACAGAAAGACGCTGGTCGAGCTTAACCACCGACTCCTCCAGAATTATAGCCATGTGATCGTGGGCACGGTGCAAACGTATCAAAACCAATGGAAGAGAGCGCCATGGCTTTCGCCGTCGTAAAACTCTCATTTGCATTCAACACCGTTGATACGCCCTTCTGCAGCATCTTGTACACTGCTTCAACAACAAACTAAATGTACTCATCTGCGTCAGCCAGCACTTGAGACGTCATGGCAGGAGTTGCAGGAGGTACTGTGATAGACGGCGTGCCCGAAGAAGACCCACCAACTTCAATTTGCGAGGCTGAAACCTCGGCATCAACGGACTCTCCCTCAACAGGGGCTTGAACTTCGCCACTGGCCCGAGGAGCCAAGAGAGCCGGAAGGAGCCGAGAGGGGCGTCGATATCGTACCCTAAGTAGAAGGAACAACAGGGGATTCCAGCAAAACCTTACCCTTCTCGAGCTCGGAGGGACCACCGACGTCAGGGGCTATCTCTTCCGCATCCAACACACTATCAGCAGGCTGCACGGGACCTTCCCCCTCTAGCAAAGCAGCGAGATCAGCACTTGTTTCCTGACTCGGCTCCCCTGGAGTCAGGCTCAGCGGACGAGTCTCATCTTCCTCATCGAATCCCTCCGCGGGGATAGAATCTGTCGCTACCTCCCGGTCGGCAGCCACCTCAGCCTCCGCTGCTGAGTCTGGGGTAGGGCTCGGCAACGCTGCAGCCGACCTCCCCTTATTATGACAAGGAGGGGAATCAGCCCTCTCCTCTGTTCCAACCATGTTTGTTGCTCCTGCAACAGGCTCACTCATCTCTGGAGGAACGTCATCTGAAGAGGACGAACTCCACTCCACTTTCTCATCTGGAAGCCCCGTATCTGCTGGATCCTCAATGTCAGAGGCCCCACGGCGGCTTGCACCCTCCCGGGAACTGCTGCATCCTCAGCTTCCTTTCCAACATAATCTGAAGATACTAAAATCTCCGCAGGAACGACATCGTCCGAATTCTCCTCCACAAGAGATATCAAAATCGGCAGAATGCGCTCTTCAGATGAGCCCGCCACCTCCTTTGGTCTGCTAGCACCCGATTTTGGAGTTCGGGGTCTCCTTTTCAGCGGCTCCTATAAAAGAAAGCATATGTCACAAAAATGGTGGAACTAACCAGACTATGTGGGACATCCTTACCTCCACAGGAGCTGAGTCTGCTGACGCTGTCGGTGACATTGCCTACCTCTGTCTCTTCGGCGCAGAAGAGCCAGTCTCTGTATCAGCACGTCTCTTCGGCTGATCGGTCGAGGGCTCTGCCTGACCCCCGTGGATACAGCAGGGGTATCTCGATATTTTGCCTCTCGCGGGCGATACGACCGAGCCTTCGCCCACAGGTTCCCAGTCGTCTCTAACTGGGTGCCGACAATGAAACTGGTCCCCCTATTATATCCTGGGGGCACGACATTCATGGCACAATAAAATTGGCGTCCGAGAAAAGAATTGGCGGCCGCGGATTCTGAACTGGCAGCGTAAAGCGAACTCCGGTGCATCCGGCATTGTAGTAATGCCAAGCTCGTGCATCGTCCAACAAACTTGCAGTATACCCCAGGTTAATACTGGGGTTCTCCAACATTAAGTGATCATAGCCGAATTGTCGTACAAAATGGCTCGACAAATATGGTTCCAGGTAACACTGGTTCTTATTTCGATACACCAGATGGGACGGTCGGATGCTTTACAACCAGCAAAATCCCTATGGAGGCAGAATTGTGGCATCTTCACCCGAATCTGTTAAGTCTTTGTTGGCCTCAAAACCCAAAAAGACGGGACCAACTTTGGTGATCTTCCACCCCTGAAGATGGGATAAAACTTTTCTGCAAACAGGAACACCAGTATGCAAGCATTTCCTCTGGTGGAAACGGCGGAGGAATGCGTCTCCGGCCCTGTGGTCTTCTTCCGGGCCCGGACTCATCACGTTGGGATGGTGCAAAATTAACCACCCCATCAAATAATGAAACGACAGTTCGACACGGGGAAAGTTGTCATTCTTACCTCGTTCATGAACGACATTTCCCTAAATTCTCGTAAACCTCGTAGCAGGTTACACACCATTGCGGGGAGTAGAGCCAGGCGACAGCCAAAAACCAACCTCACAGCTGGCAGGATTAGATTCCGGGTCACCCTCTCCACAGAGCCTGACCCGCCTGAAAAGACATAATCCCGGAGCCAAATCATCAGATAAGCAGCCAACACTGCTTTGGACGACATCCGATGAGTAAGGTGCCAGAAACAGCTATAGGAGCGTTCGTCCAACTGCCGGTCCTCGTTTTCCTGGGGACTCTTCTCACTTAGCCTGCTTATTTCAGAGAGCACCGCGGTACTGGAAAGCGTTGGCGTTGTTGTAAACTGAGAGAGAATCTCCTTGTCTTGCTCAAAGACATAATCTCTCCAAGCAGTCACATGAGGCTGTGACCCGCCCTTATCCCTCTTCTGCATATAACAATGATGACTCGCCACTTCCTTAAAGACGGCTATCATCTCCTCTGCTTTGTCCCCCAGGACTTGGAACTCCTCGTTGGTCGGGAAGTATTCTTCGTAAGGTTCTGATCCCCAAGGGAGCCTTGACACCTTGTACATTTCATGAAGTGCGAATCCCAGCTCCCCCACCGGAGTGAAGAAAGTCCCGGTCTGGGTGTTAAACACTCCAGGAGCGCCATATGCCTGTTGATGTCGACACCTGCCTGGGTAGCACGGATTACGGCAGTCAGTCCAATTTTCCTGAGTTCGGTTTGGAACTTCGTGAGAACCCAGAGCGTCAGCCTGTCCCACTTGGAAACATAGTGACACCAACCCTCTATCCGAAATTCACCTTTCGGGTACGACCGATTCAACGACAGCATACGATTTGCAAAAGTCAAAGCGCCAAAAGCAAATGTGTTGGTAGGGACTTCACTGTAAATGCTCCCAGGACGCAGAGTCCGCCAGGTGAAGGAAGGCCCAGCCCGCATAGCGGCCAAAGTATCCCTCTGATTGGAGATAGCGTTGATCTTGATGGTGCCCGCCACCGCGCCCCCCGAGACAGGGTTAGCTCCCAAGACATCCTTCTCTTGAAAGCAAGACGACAGAAAGCCGTCAAAGGCCATTGATGCTCAAGTTACTTAATGGTCATGTGCCCCTCTCTTGCTGTAAAGAACCAATCTTCCTTGATCTTTAACATCTTTGCTTCAATAGAAGTAAGGCGGTCCCCAAATAGAAACTCTAGGCTTCAAGAAAGTCATATTATCAGAAATGGCAGATTTGAAAACACTACGCTCCATCATCTGTTGGAGGAACCCATACTGTTGTTCTCGAATTTGGGTCATTCTCTCGGGAGGCTGATCCAGCATAATGGCAGCTTGGGCAGGATTTATCACCTTTTCGTTATAATCTACTCCCATCTGACAGAGAGCAGCATCTAGAAGCACTTCGTTCAAGAGCGGGACGGTCATCGACACTGGCGGTCAGCAAAACAAGTCAAAAATTCAGATATATTAGAACAACAAAAATTCTGAGTTACACTCTCATCAGAAGCGCATACACTGAACCAAGGCTCAGGTGCATCTGGAAAGACACTTTGGCGCATCATCAGGGTCTAAACCCATGCACGTCAGCAGTGAAGCTTTGGCGCATCATCGGGGTCTAAACCCATGCGCTTCAGCAGTAAAACTTCGGCGCATCATTAGGGTCTAAACCCATGCGCGTCAGCAGTGAAGCCTCGGCACATAATCAGGGCTTAAACTCATGTGCGTCGGCAGAAATTTTTTAGCACATCATCAAGTAAGGAATGATGAAACCCACCAATCACCGCCGGCCGAACGTCGACGGGCGTCCGGGGGACATCATCCACAGCAGCCTCCACAGGCTCTTTCCCTTTGTCTCGTCCTCGGCCAAGCACCACCGCGAGGAGTTTTGGGGGCCATCTCGTGAAAGAAGAAGTTAGGGTTTTTCGAAAGAAGAACTCTAGAGAAGAAGAAAGCAAAGAGGAGAAGAACCCTCTCTCTCCATCAGACGCCTATTTATAGGCTTGGGCATACGCAAAAACCGATGAGGAGTGACGTCAGCCACCGCTTGGGGTTCTGCGAAGTGATAACTGCAAATAATCCAAAAAGATCATCATTAATCTTTTTCTTTGGTTACTTCGAAGCATTTACTGAGAGGAGCATGCGCCCCATCACTGATGCACGGAGTAATCATGCGTCCGAACAATCATGCGCCCCATTGAAGGCACCACCATGCTTCTTATTCAAAGTATTCCAAAACTTGACAAAAAGTTTTGAAAACTTTGAAGGGGGTCTTGTAGAAGCATGGAATTTCAGGGCGCATCTATGTGCCAGAATTCCTATGCGCTCAAATACTACTCAGAACATGCGCCAGGGAACTCAAACGAAGTACTTGGCACAACAAGATAGCAAAAGTATAGACAAGAAAACAAAATTTTTATTTCATATAAAAGTCTATTACATGTCTAAAGAAAGGCTTTACAAAGGAGAACTTCTACAAAGAGAAAGATCCTAAGACTACAGCCAAGCGCAGCAAGCTGCCATGCGCCTCCCACCAGGCGCATCATCAGTCAGGCACATCACTTCAGCGTCTCAGTCAGGCATGTCTCTTCAGCGTCTCAGTCAGGCGCAGCCTTCAGCGTTTCAGTCAGGCGCATCTCTTCAGCGTCTCAGTTATGCACATCATGAAGTCTCAGCATATGTGCCTTACTACGACCCGATCAAATACTTTGACTAATGAAGCATTTATTGAGCAGAACAGGAGTGGGTGATCAACCCCACCCTAGATGGAGGAAAAGCTCTCCAAAGCCAAGGAAGAGGAGAGCACCGCAATTCTGAGGCTAAAGGAGCAGCTTTCAACACAACCAGAATGGGCAACACCCTACTCTTGCAGGAGGAAGAGCTCTCCAAAGCCCAAGGAAGATGGGAGCACCACAATTCCGATCTACGGCTCTTCCAGTATAAGGAGACGAGGCTCGAGCATCCCGATCTTTGGATGCAACAGGCACCTTCCGCCTGCCTCAGAAGCTCTCGACTCCGACTTTTGGATGTAACAGTCACCTTCAAGTGCATGAACGGAGACAATTCATTGCATCTTCACCCTCGGGAGCATCTTGTCAACAGAATGTGCTCGAGCAAATAAGTTCATTCGGGAAGACGTGAGAGAACGAGAAGCAAACTCTCTCCTTGCCACTATTTATAGGCCGGGCAAATCAAACCCACACGCCAAGTGGCGGGCTCTCCGAATCCCGTGCAATAAATTTGCATTTATGGTGATGAACCTGACGCTTCGAATTCGGCCAAGTTAAACGGCTATTTAAAGCACTTAAAGAACACAAAAGTCGGACCAATAAAGGCACGTCATGCAAAAGGATGCGCTAGTCAGACACCGCACATCGTACAGACGCGCCCGTCGGTTCTAAAGTGCCCCGTATGGATGCGCCCAACAGAGCACAGATCCATACGTCCTAATCAACATGGACCCATGCGCCCATTTCGGTTCGTCACCCATCAAGTAATTAATGCTCAAGTGACAGAGTTGGCAGCACGTCCCACGAGGACTGGACAGTTAGCAGCTTTTTTAGAAGACGAAGCATCGCTGACATCAGCATCATCATTACTTTCCTCCGACGGTGACGACCCACGTGGCCGACCAACCACTCGCATGTGCCTCAGCGGCCATGCGCCTGAAGACCCGTATGTGCCTCAAAAGCCGTGTGCCTAAACTGGTTCGTGACTCCCAGACGCATCCTATCAGATCACTCTCCACCAAATCCGAGGTCTTTGAGCAACGGCATGCGCCACGTGTCCTTTGACTCAATTCAGCCTATGAAGGGGTGCTAATCACCCAAGATCTCAGCAACAGAAATATCCTCCCCTGCTACGTGCCAGCCTATAAAAGCAGCATGAAGGATTCAACCCACAAATGATGGTGCATCATCCATGCGCCTCCCGTATCACGCTCCGCTCCCGCAGGAGCGATCATCCTCGCTAGCGTGATGCCGTATGGGCCTAGGTTGCGCCCGTGCAAGGCTAAGTCCAAAAAACGGCCGATTTGAGCTAAGCCACAGAGTCGCACAGAGTGCCCCCATTTACAGCGTAAAGTAAATGAACACAAATTACAGCGAATTCAAATTCTTTATTGGTTTTCAAGAAGTTACAAGCGGCGCTAGGTGTCACGACCCGCACCCACTGTGAGGGTACGAGAACGTAACAACGCCCAGTCTATGCCGCAGTGTCGGCGGTAGAATGCTGTTCTAGGTCATGAACTATAACTACATAACATGAAATATACTCTCCAAAAGGAGGCCAACACAGAGGTACAACTCAATCACAATCTAAGGTAGAATGTAGCATGATGGAAAAAGATAAGAAATCCTCAACTGAGGTACAGCAGAATAAAATAACAAAATCTCATCATCTCTAAAATATACAACTCTGAAAATAAAGACAACGGCTAAACATGAAAAGAAGGGACAGTCTAAGCTATCTACACTATACAAGGTATCATCCTGAGCAGCTGCCTGAACCTTCCCAGGGGTCCAGGTCGCGAGTGTCAACTAGGCAAGCTCCAAGTAAGGGTACAGGGTTCCTCATCATCCTCTGTAAAATTTTTAACAGGTCCAGTCAGGACGGGAGCGAGCGCAAAACATCTCACGCAGTTCATATCATGTTAGGAAATATAAAGCATGCAATAGAGTAAGGTACAAGAAACGCTGAAGAAGAATGTATATAAAATAGCAGAGATTTGATAATGGAAAATATCTATATATGATAAGTAAGAACTGTAAGCGACATGTGATTTAGAGCACAATATGGTTATGTAAACGGGTTAGGTTATACAATAAAATGGGACTCCTTTGTACGTGGGTGTACAATGGACATATAATTTCTTATACAATAGGATTGATCACATAACCATTTCTACTCTCCCTCCCCAATCAATACACAAGGATCCAATTCAGTTACGTTACCTTATACAATGGCTTGTACAATGGCTTATACAATGGCTTGTTCAATGGCTCAATGTGATAATGAGAGTACAATATGCACAAAGAGTGTACAATGATAAGGGTATTCATAAATACAATATGTAAGTGAAACGTACATCATAATATGTATTTAGTGAATACAAGGAGATAACATCTCAGAAGAAGATCCATAGTACCAATCCGTGATAACGATCGTGTCAGCATCAAGTACAGTAATCTAGAGCAAGAATGTAAATCCAGACAAGTATAAAATGGTCAGAGAATGTACTCGCCTGGTATCTGAATGTCTGAAGTAATTGTACTGTCCGAGATGAGGTACCTGACTCCTAGTTAGAGCAACACAAGTCAAGATATATACATGGGATGATAAATGTAATCTATGATGCGTCTGTATGCTGTCTAGGTCAAATTAGACTAAAGTCAACACTTGGTCAACTCTAGTCAACCACACTAGTCGAACTAGGTCAAGCCCTAGCCCAAACAAGTCTAACAAGTCTCACTAGGCCTAACCAAGCCTAATCTAGCAATCACACACCAATCACACCAATCACAAGGATATACAAGCCAACTCAAGCCACACATCAAGGCACATTCACATTTAGCTATTTATCATGGAATTTATATAGCTATATGTATAGAGAGATTTCATTATTTCCAACATTATACAATAAGAAAGTTAGAGTAGGGAACTAGCATGTAGATCTGTGTGAACATGGAGGTGCACATGAAAAGAGAAATCAACACTAGGCCACAACCCATATAATATATCACTATATTCACCAATATAGTATATATATATATAGATATATATATATATAATATATAAATCTATATTAATATATATATATATATATATATATATATATATTATATATATATATTATATATATATATATATATAAGATATATAGATAATATATATATATATTATATATATATAATATATATCACTATATTTTTGTATATATATATTTTTTCTATTTTTGTATATATATATATATATATTATATATATATATATATATATATATATATATATATAATTTTGTATATATATATATATATATATATATATATATATATATATGTATATATATATATATATATATATATATAT
>JANAVB010044838.1:0-37918 GCA_029216955.1 Iris pallida
CGGTGTCCGTATCGAACGTACGCGTGTCGTGGACACGTTGCAGACACACGAGCATGTTCCCCTATCCTTCGCGAACCCTAGGATACGATCACGAGCTCTCTAGTGTCGTGTGTCGTGTCCTAGGTCACCCTGCACCCCTGCACGAGGTAGCCCAATGCTCAGTTTCTGACACCAACTAATTTACATATTTTGACACATTGTATCCTTTTTCTTAGACACGTTCTACTCCCCTAGACACGTGGAATATACCCTACGTTTGTACACACTTGACACTCACTCGCACTTGCACATCACTCGACCACATCTCACACACATCACGCACACCAGCTATTTTGAATATTGTTGTTTATATACTGTCTGACACTTCGTAGACACACGACACGACCTTGACACACCCTAGTGGGACACACACGCACCCTGACACTTGGTCGAACTGATGATACACCTGCACAACCTAATTGTTGAACACTTTGAGTCATAGGGGGCTAAATACATGTGCTCGAGACCCCTAGGTACAGTCCACTGACACTGGGTTACACCCCCTGTTGACACTATTTTTGCACCCATTTGGACATGTCTAGGGACACTTGTTGGACACTGATACAACCCTTAGACTCATGTATACACACATACACTGCTACAGGCTTTAAGTTTGGTTTTACCTAAGTTCAGGTTTAAGTTTTGATGTCATTGATTGGTAATATATGTATATCTATAAACCGATACATTGATGCCTTGTGTTGTGTATAGGTATAGGTCTGTGAGTATATTTCAGTGAATTAGGGGGAGGTTAGATATCAAGGTGTGTGTGTGATCGGGCTTTAGTTCAGTTGTGTGTTAGAGTTTAAGGTCAGGAGTGTGAGAGGTGGAGAAGGCAGCATGTTGGCCTTGTAGCTGCTTACCCTGCATTGACTTGGCTTGGCCTGGTTTTGCCATAGCAGGTCCTATTGTTCAGATTAGACAGGGGTTTTAAGATATTGGGATGAGCAGCAGTTATGGATAGGTGAGTGAGTGAGTGCATTAGAGAGTTCAGTCCCTTCCTTCATGTGAAATATCATGTGCAGTCCTATATTTGAATGTTAGTCCAGTGCCCTAAGTTACAATATCAGTCCTTATATCCTTGATGTTCAGTTCTGAACATCCAATGTTCAGTTTTTGAACATCAATATGTTAACTCTTATTATAGGTGTTAGTATCTGCCTATCCTTGTTAAGTTAGTATTGAACTAACTGTTCAGACCCTTTATATGCATGTGCAGACCCTTAAAATATTGATGTTCATTTTCCATTGAATGGTTCAGTCCCTGTTCACCCTTACATATCAGTTGCCTCATAGCAGTCCACCATTGCATTGCATCAGTCCTCTCCTTTTTATTGAGTCTCATGGTGAGTTCAGTCTTGCATCTCCATTTAAGTTAAATCCCCTTTCATGTATGTGCAACCATATGCCTAGTTCACATTAGCCACTTGGTTCTGTCCCAACTTGTCTTAAAACTTAGCCTAGTACTTGATTTCAGCCTTTGTTTTTCTTCAAGCAGTCCCTACCTTTCTTGCAGTCCAGTTATTTTAGATGTTTAGTCCACAACCATCTAAGTTCTTATTGGTTACTATAGCTTTATATATTGAATGTACATATAAGTCATGTATATAGGTGGTTGTCATAAATAGTTTAGGAGGGTTAGAGTGAAATTTATTATAAGAAAGTTGGATTAGGGATATGTCATTATAAATGTATATGTGATATGCCCTATGTTATAATATGGTTTATAGTTAGAGTTAAGAGTTAGTCCAATATAAGGTTTTGGTTAATACCTTGTTGCCTAGACATTAGCCTACTTATCATATTCCAAACCCTAGAAGTTGACCATTTACTAGGTTGACCCAGAGTTGACCCAAGTTTGACTTAGACCTAGTTTGACCTAGATAGTTGACTAGGTTTGACTTAGAGTTGACTTTGACCTAGCTTGACCTAAAAATCATGTAGTTTGCATAGTATCATTTATTTACCTTATCTTAAATACATTATAACCTGTACTACTCTATTTAGGACATTGTGACTCCGGTTCAGGCATCTGACGTTATACTTCTCTTTTAGAGTATCAGGCGAGTACATTCTCTGATAGTTCTCTCATTTTTTTGCCAGTTACTGTACTTCAGTTCTATTTAGTTTTATGTGATTCTCTGATACCACACGTATGGATATTTCTGGATTCATGTATGCGACACACTTACCATATTGTCTGGCCTCTATTACTGGAATCATTCTAGAATCATTACTAGTATCATCGTATTTGGCTGGACTCTCTCGATTCACGTGTCTTGTACTGGATTCACTTGTATTGCGGGGCGGGAAAATATTGAGTAAGACATGTAGACATACCCCAAATCTGGAATCTTCCAACTAGAATCTACTGGAAGCATAGCCATCTCTCGCCTGATCAGTGAGAGATGTGCTTGATACCTACAGCCGTTTACATGTCGATCTCAGTATTTTAAAACACACTATTAGATTATAGCTGGTCTAACCTGGATTCTTGATCACTTACTAGAATCGTCTTGTACTGGATTAATCTTGTATTAGATTCGTCCCGTACTGGATTTACATAGGATTATACTTGGTTTACATTTACTGTCTGGACTTATCATGTTACTCTAGTTCAGGTAGATTTATTTTACAGTCTTTATTGCTATGATTCTGCTCTTATTTTAGTTACTTACTTCCTTGTATCTTACCTGTTTCTCTATACCATCACCTACATATAAACCACCATGTTCATCAATAAAACTGCCTATAACTGCTTTATAGTTCCCTATCATTACTTGTGTTTTTTGATGAGTTGTACTCGTTCCTATCCTGACTGGACCTGTTAAACTTTTACAGATGATTGCCTGAGGACACTTGCCCTACATATTATGGACCAGTAGATGGCTTAGCTACCTATGGCCCCGACACTCAGGAGTGATCGGGAGATTAGCTAGTTGTCTTGTTTAGTTTTCATGCTTTAGAACTTGAGTTGTATATAAATTGAGACTTGTGTAGTATTCGAGATTGTCTGAGATTATATTATTTAGTAGTTGGTTTATTGTTGTTATTTAGTCTTAGTTATAATCTTCTGTGTTATCATATCTGTTTGCAAAAACAAAAGTATGAAACTTTATTGATACAAACTTTGTAAAGATTACAAGAATTCTGGGAAAGTACAATTGTTGGAATCCAATCTAGAAGACGATTGCTTTATCCCTTGGACGATGTGAACTTTGAAGACGGTAGCCTCTGAAGTTGAAGGCAAAAGCCTCGGAAGAGTACATCAGCACTTGGGCAAGAACTCCTAAACTCTCTGATATTTTTGAACTTTTATGTCTGATCCCCTTGAATGAAGACTTGAAACTCTATTTATAGAGTGCTAGAAATAACTAACTTTTAGTTATTCTGAATGGCGCAAGTTGGATTGTACAGGCACTGGATTGCGCAGCATCAGACTGCGCAGGCAGTTATTTGGTCGTAGGCCAACTGTCTTGGACACATGGCATCATCTGATTGAAATGCGCATGATCGTGTGTAGACGGTTGCCACGTAACGAGTAATTGATGGCATGAATGCCACGTGTACTTTTGTCAGTTGTCATGATGAAGTGCGCCACATGATTTGCACTGACTTTGGATTGCGCTAGCATGGATGGCGCTGAGATGGACTGCGATGCAGACAGATTGTGCTGCATGTACAGCTGTCCTCGAGCACTGTGCGGCACAATAAACGAACAGTCTCCTCGTTCTCTGTGCTGTCAGCTGTCAGAAGATTTGATTGTGTCAGGTAATGATGATATGGCCACGTCAGCTTACGCAGTTGAAAGTGTGCACAGTCTAGTGTGCACAATCTGAGTGATGCACAATCTGATGTCTGCGCAGTTCATTTGAAAGTTGTTTTTCTTGATTTTTATGACTTTGTTGATGGGTGCAACTTGATTTTTTAGGACCTACAAGACCCCCTTCAAAGTTTTCGAAAGTTGAATTTATTCAAAATTTGAAATACTTTGAATTTTGAATTTTAAATCAAGTTGCGCATGTTGTTGAGCTGTCTGCGCAATCGGACGAATCAGCCCCTGCTTTTTCGGCACAATCTGTGGCGGCTGTTTGTTTTGAAAAACTATAAATAGTTCACTCGATCTTTCAACTTATTCTTTACTTGCTTTTGAGAGAGAGAAATCCGAACCTACTCCGACTTCAACCTTTCTTCTCCGTCAATCTCATGGCTCCCAAGCGTTCCTCCGCCGCCGCCAAGGGCAAGGCCCCCGCCGAGTCTTCGACTCATGTGGCGCCTCGTCCTTCCCGTCATGAGACTGCGTACCCTGCTTTGAGAGGTAGATAACCCGATCGAAAACTCTTTTTAGAGTTTCTCGACTTTGCTGGATCTTAAAATCCATCTCTTTTTAGAGATGTGATCATACTGCGCCACCTTTTTTAGAGTTTTGGTTGCACGAACATATTATTCTTCATTTTTATGAAAAATATCTTCTCGCGAAATCGGTTGAATTGTGCTGCAAAATTCAGCACAATCGGCTGATTTGCGTGAGATTGTCAGCGCAATCTGACGTTTGCGCGATCTGACATCTGTGCAATCTGATGCTTGTGCAGTCTGATATCTACGCAATTTGATGCTTGTGCAGTCTGATATCTGCGCAATCTGATGCTTTGCGCAGTCTGATATCTACGCAATCTGATGACAGAATTTCTGACTTTGACTTGTACTAAATTCTGCTTTCTTCTGTTGGATGCAGTTGATACCAGAGAAGATCCTGAATATGAAACATTTGTAGGAACTTTATCTGACCCAGATTTCAGAGAAGATTTATCTCATGTACTATTTCTACAGTATGCCCTTCCTTCTTCTCGCCAGGCTATTTTGATAGCATAGGATAACGAGACTCTGCTAAGCCTAATAAATGGACAGCTTTTGCAATCTGCTGACGCTGTCACTCATAAGAAGCCCATGTTCCTCTTCGGAGACGCCATTGATAAAAGTTCTCAACCGAGACCCAGAGTTGAATTGAGAACTTTCCAATGGAAGGAGAAATTGATTCAGTTGCCAGTCATAGCTAGATGCCTTCCACTAGCAAGATATGCTCATGCGAGCCATCCTAGGAGGATGGAACGGGACATTACTCCCTTGCAACAGGCACGGACCGGAAAGATTTGTTTTAAGAAAGGTCTGAACAACAGGGACATGTTCTACAGTTCTTCCGAACGACACAGCACTTTATTGAGGGGGTTGAAGCCAGGTTGTATTCCCCCCGAGAACTCGTCTTTATTGCTACCAGTAACAACACCGATTTTTGCCAACGAGTATGCCAAAGCAGAGGGTAAATATCCGGATCAAGACATCCGGTTGACAGGTCTGGTAAACCCAGAGATCAAAAGATGGAGCTGTATTGCCAACTGGATACTGGTCCAGATTGAAGATAAACTCAGAGAAATTGAGCTGTATAATGCGGTTCACGCTACTGTATATGGCTTCTTTCTAAATCCTCATCTGTTTTTGGCTCTAACAGAGAGGTACAACTACAGGACAGGGTCGTTTATGACATCCTACGGGGAGATGGGCTTGGCTTTACATGAGATGAAGTATATCTTATATTTACCAATGGGTGAGTTGCCTTACGAGGAGTACGTCCCGACCAACGACGAGTTAGATAGACTTCGTCGAGAGAATTCAAAGACGGTGGAAGTCTTTGATGAGCTTCTGTGCCATTATAACATCTGCTCTTTGTATTACCAAAGTAGCTCTGCTGGCACATGTTATTCATCCAAATGGTTGATTTATCTTTTTTTCAACTGCATTATCGAGAAAAAGACAAAAGATCATGATTCATGTAATCCTGATTTCTTCCATCCCCTCAGTAACAGTGAAGTGCTAAAGCTGATGGAGGAGAACAAGAGAATGGATATCAGAGTTGATGATGAATACCAATATCCTCCTCTTAAGGCTGGAGAATTTGTGGAGAGCTTCATAAGAATGGGCTACAGGTCCATGTCCAAACAAGCCCAGCTAGCAGGATTCTTGACGTACTGGCTACGTCGATTCATTGTGCCTGGAGCAAGTGTTGTAGACCGCTTCCATCGCGTTGTTCTTTTTGCTGCTGTCCGGTTAGTCTTCGGCTACCGGATGGACTTACTTTCAATGATGACCTGTAGTATAAACGCGGGTCTTCGTCTATATGTTGATTCTATGATCAAGTGCAAGGGTGATAAGGTAAACTTCTCCAGACTGGAGTTACCTTACACATACTTATTCGGATGGTTGCTCTTGCATCATCCATCATTGATGAACCCTGCCATGGGAGCAGTTGGTGGCAATTTTCTACGCAGATTCTCACAGAGCAGATAGATATACACTAGTTTGAGGGACTGCAGACGAACTCTGAACCTCGGCAAAGGATGGAATTTTCTTTGCACTCCTCCTCCAACTGGTTATGAGCATATGGCAGCAAATCTGATTGACCTGGGGAGGCAACCAATAGGTCGGGTATCTTTTGAATGGCTGAAGACAATCAGACCATCCCATCTAGTATACAGATTTGAAGAAGAATGCTTCCTTGAACCATATCTGCCGAGCTGCTTTGCTCGTCAGTTTGGATATGACCAGTTTCATGTAGGTAACGCCATCACGTGCCTACTAGGAAAAGGTTATTTAATCGATGGTGCCCGGACCTGGGCTTAGTATAATGCTCGAGACACAAAGACTGTGTTCTCGATGCCAAACAGAACTGATGCTGGTCCAAGAATGCTGTATACTTATTCACAGTTTTATACAGCTGCAAATACATTTGCTGAAAACTATAGCCTCGTTGATAGTTTTGCAACAGCAAATCATCTGAAGAGAAGAGCGACTGACACATTAGCTCCCAATAACGATGAAGAACATGAGCCAGTGGACGACCCATTGGAAGCTTCCAGAGAAGCCAATTTCCAAGAGGAAGTTAACCAACCTTTAAGAATTTCTCTGAAGGTTGTTAAGTCTCCGATCAAGGAGAAGAAGAGAAGGAGAGAAGAGCTTTCTTCCCCAGCTATGAAGAAGAAATTAATCTTGGAACATTCTTCAGAGAAAGTCACTACAAGATCACAATCTAGACAATTGGCCGAGTCCACTCGAGATGAAGCAGCTACACCGACCTCTGTTCAGAAACAGGTCGAGGTAGTAAATATAGAGAGTCCTGAGAGGCCACTGCATAGAAAGAAATTGGCCCACAGAAGAAAGAAGAGAACAGTTTCTCCTCCAAGGCCAATTTTGTCTTCGGTAGTGATGAACGCTGTGGCTGGAATCACCATGCCATCTCCTACCCCTGTTTCTGAGTTGAGTCCAGAGCAGAGGGAGGACATTGAACAGAGAGAAGAGGTTGACCAGAGAAATGAGGCCGTAGAGCCCAGAAAAATACTGAACAAAGAGACGAGGCTGCAGAGCCCAGAGAAGAGGAAGCTGTACGATCACCTTCACCAATGGCAGTAACGATTCATCTTCCTGTTACACCGGGAGCAGCCCGTGAGGAGGAAGATCATCTCATGATCGAGGCATTGAATGATTGTGACTTCGGTTATCAAGAAGAAACTGATCATGCCGCTGCTGCTGCTAGTGAAGAGGCTCCTGAGGACAGTGAGAACAAGGAGAGCACCTCATCAGAAGCTGTTGATGAGACACAAAATCCGGAAGAGGATGTTGAAATCCAGACATCTCCTCGAGCTGTTGATGACACTCTGACTCCTGAAAAGGAGGCTGAGGTGCCAATATCTCCATAGAAGATTGCTGATGAAGAAGTGGCTTTGGAGGAAACTCCAGTTGTTGCTTCCGAAGGTATTGTAATGAAATTAGCGATCTTCTTTTAATAAATAGCTTGATATCTAACATCTTTATTCTTATCCATACAGAACCTGGATCTTCTCCTGCTCCTCCAGCATGCATGGACATAGTACTGGCGATGACAATTGCTAGTAGCAGTCGCCATTTATCCTGTGGCTCCGAAGCAGGAAGTAGTCAGACAATAGTGTCTGAAGCTACTTCTGCTCAGTTAGAATCTGTCCCAACAGATGATAGGCCAATTGTCGGATCGAATCATGGTAAGACTGTTTTCACTTTTGATTCTTTTTGACAATAACAAATGACAGGCAAAATGACAATATTTAATTTTACAGAGGAACAACCAGGAGGAGCGACCAGCTCTACTCTAGCTCCTCTATTCAAAGAACCTACTGTTCGAGAAACTGAACGTCCTGCTGCCTCGTCATCAACAGGAGTTGCTACGACTCCTGGTGCTCTGGCGACCAATCAATTTGTCATCCAATCATTCACCAAATTCTTTTTTTATTCATTGGGACCATTGATCAATAGGGTGATGGAAAAAGAGGATGCTGATTTTTACACAGTTAGAGGTCCAACCTCTTTCTTAATTCATGCTATCCGCGAGCAAGGTGACGAGCCTCAGGCCACTTTTCTTGAACACATATTAAATGAGCTAGAGACTTCAATAAAGAACTATAAAGAGCTCAATAAGGGGGAGGTGGAACCCTTAGTTCAAGCGGAATTTGAACGGATGGCTCAGGAAGCTACAGTGGAGAGAGTAAATTTCCAGATTCTCTTGGATGCTTTTGCTACTAAATCTACTGAGTACAATTCCAAGGTGGAATCGGTGACATCTACTGCTGAAAGAAAAGAGAGAAGAATTGCTGAACTGAGAGCGGAGAATGCCCGTCTTCAGGGAGAATTGGAAAATGAGGTTACCGAGCATCAAACTGCAATCCAACAACTCGGTGCTCTAACCCAAGAAAGAGACGAATATGCCGCAGCTCATAATGATGAAATCACTCGCAGAATGGTAACCATGCCAATTTTCAACGAGACATCTGGGATGGAAGAGGCCAGGAAGAGAGTGATGGAATCCCGCGAAGAGCGTCTGCAGACTCTGAGGCAACAGATAACCGGCTTGATGACACCACCAGCTTAAATAGAAAGATATCTTGTATCTTCTTGTCTTTTGCAGCATGTATGTTTTTTGTAATGTCTTAAATTTCAATCAATAAAAAGACATTTTGTTGTGGCTCTATTATTTATTGCATATCTTGTTCAGATACAAATAATAGAGATAAAAAATATATTCAGAGGTACATGACATGATATATTTCTCAATTTTTAGAAAATAATTATATTCATTATATTTGCTCAGAGGTAATGTGGACGTGGCAGAATATATTTTATTGAATATTATTATTTCAAAATAGACAACTTAATCGAGGACGACAAGTTGCTGATATGGATAATGAACAAAAATGAATCGTCAAAAAGGTGTAAACGAAATAAATGAACGAAATAAATCGTCGGAATGAACGGATGGACCGTCAAATGAATTGAATGAATGGGTGAACCGTCAGATGAATGGGTGAACCATTGGATGGATGGAATGAATGGGTGAACCGTCAGATGAATTTAATGAACGAGCAAACCGTCAGATGAATGTAATGAACGGACGAATCGTCAGATGAATTTAATGAACGGGCGAACCGTCAGATGATGATAATGAACGGGTGAACCGTCAGATGAATATGTGAACGGACGAACCGTCAGATGATGATAATGAACGGGCAAACCGTCAGATGAATGTAATGAATGGACGAACCGTCAGATGAATTTAATGAACGGACGAACCGTCAGATGAATGTGTCATTTCGTTGTTTTAAGAATCTCTGCCTATAAATAGAACAGAAATCTAGAGGGAATGATCATTTCTACTTTTCAACATAAAGATGTCGTCCGGAGATGCATCCAAGAAGGCTGAAATTATTCCGAAGATTGAAGTGGATACTGAAGAATGTCCTGCCGATGCAGTCCAGCCAAAGTAGGCAGAAGTAGGTGAAGGTTCGTCTGCACCCAAACCACTGTGGGACATCCTGGATTTTCTGCTTGAACCAGGAAAGACTGAAGAAAAAGAGGCCATGAGGATGGCTGCTTGCAAGTTCCTGGTAGACTCGAGCAAGGATGTTCTCACTTCTTTTGCTGATTATGTCTTTGATAAGGACGGCAGTGGTCCACGTCCCAATGTCGAAAAGGATGATAGTGACCTTCCTTGATATCATGTAACATCGTTTATGATGAAATAAAAATCAAACTTTATTTATAAACTGTATGATCATATTTACATAAAATTTTTGTTACATTTATACATAGTATTTCTTGAGGAATTTGCCATTGATAGGCATCATTGCAACTCGACCGTCTAACTCTGAAAGTTGATAGGCTCCATTCGAACAGACTTTGCTGATAATGTAAGGTCCTTCCCACTTTGCATCGAACTTGCCTTTGCTCGAGTGAGTCATAGTCATAGGATGTCTTACTGTTAGAACAAGTTCTCCTTGCTGAAAGGCTCTGACTTTAACTTTGCGGTTGAAAGTCTTTGAGATGCGGGCTTGATACAGCTCAATATGCTGTTGAGCTAATAGCCGCTTTTCATCGAGCGCTTCTAATTCTTGAAGTCGAAGAAGATCATTGTTCTCTATAGTGAGTTCATTAGCAATGGCAATCCTTAAAGAAGGAATTTGAAGTTCTAGAGGAAGAACTGCTTCACAACCGTATACCAGAGAGAAAGGTGTAAAGCCTGTAGGGTTGCGGACCGTAGTACGTTAAGCCCAAAGACATTCTCCAAGCTTTTCACTCCAGTTTCGTTTGTTAGTAGATACAAACTTTTTGAGGAGCTTGATGATAGTTTTGTTGAAAGCTTCAGCTAAGCCATTAGTGGCAGGATTGTAGGCTGTAGAAGCAACATTGTCAATCCGATGATCATCGCAGAACCTCGTAAACTTCTGGCTGATGAATTGTGGTCCGTTGTCATGGATGATTCGTCGAGGTACACCAAATCGATAGATGACATGGTGTTTGACGAAGTTGATGACACTGCTGGTCTTGACTTCAGCCAATGGTATAGCTTCAGCCCATTTAGAGAAGTAATCGGTTATTGCCAGTATGAACCGATGTCCTCTAGAAAAGGAGGATTGATAGGGACCTATAATGTCCATGCCCCAAGCTTCAAAAGGCCAGGAAGCAGCAGTCGAATGAAGAAATTCTGATGGTTGATGAATAAAATCTGCGTAGATTTGGCAAGCTCGACATTTTCTTACATATTCGATGGCATCAGATACCATATAGGGCCAGTAGTAACCCATGCGTCGGATCCGATCCTGTAGCTTAGGACCGGGTTGATGTGCTCCGCAAACACCGTCGTGAGCTTCATGCAATACTTACTTTGCTTTATTACCAGCGAGACAACGCAAGAGTAAGCCGTCATAAGTTCGTCGATAGAGAGTCTTAGTGGTCTGATTATAGTAGAATCGTAGAGAGCGCCGACGAATACTCGTAGCTTCTTTGGGATCTTCAGGGAGTATGTCTTGAACTACGAAGTCGATGAAGGGAGCTCTCCAATCTTCACTGATAATATTGGTTTCAGTAAGATTACTGAACTCTATATTACGATTGTTTTCGATGCAGAACAATTCTCGATTAGAGATGACCACCACCTGCTGCCTTCTGATAGGGATGGCTAGGACTGCTGCAAGATTAGCCAAAGCATCTGCCTCAATATTGCAAGCTCGCCGGACATATTCGATGAAGAAGGCTTTGAATGATGTAGCTATGTTGATTGCAGCTTCATAGTAAGGCAGTAAATCTTGATGGCGAACTTCATAAGTCCCTCTAACCTGATTAACAACCAGCTTGGAGTCACCATAGACTTCAAGATATTCGATGTCTAGTTGTTTTGCTAGCTGAAGACCAATAAGTAAAGCATTATACTCTGCCACATTGTTAGAGCAAGGCCCATCTAGGGAGTAGGTTCTTTGGATAGCTGACCCGTCTAGAGAGACGAGAACAACTCCGACTCCTGCTACAATGGCACCATTGGGTCCAATCCTGGATGCACCGTCAAAGAATAGACGCCAAGTAGGAAATTCTTCAGAGATTGTATTAGATTCCAAAGTCTCGTTTGGAATTTCATCGTAGAGTTTGGATGTCTCTGGAATAGGATGGGCTGCTAAGAAATTCGCCAGTGCTTGACCTTTGACAGATTTTTGAGGAACATATACCATGTCATATTGGGCTAGCAGAATGGCCCATGTAGCCAGCCGAGAATTGAGTGTGCTAGGCTTCTTCATTAGTACCCGAAGAGGATTAACTCGGGATATGACATGAATGGTTTGGCCAATGATATAATGCTGAGTCTTCTGAACAGCAAACATAAGAGCTAGGCATTCTTTTTCGACCGGACTATAACGGTGTTCAGCACCAATCATAGTACAACTGAGGTAGTAAATGGCTTGTTCGTGGCCTTCTTTGTTCTTTTGGGCAAGTAAAGCACCCAATAAATGGTCCATAGCACGGACATACATTAAGAATGGTATGCCGGAGATTGGTGGCACCAAGACTGGTGGGTTCATGAGATACCGCTTTATGTCATCAAATACTCGTTGACATTCTTCGGTCCAAACGAAAGATACACCATTCTTTATTAGTTGAGTAAATGGTCTGCAGCGTCCAGACAGATTCGAAATGAACCTCCTGATGTACGCAAGTCGACCTTGGAATCCTCGTAGCTCTTTTAGGTTGCGTGGAGGACGCATCTCTTGAATGGCTTTGATCTTCTCGGGATCCACATGTATACCCTTAGAGGTAATGACGAAGCCGAGAAATTTGCCACTAGAGACACCCAAGAATGACTTGGTGGGATTTATTTTGAGTTGATGTTGGCGCATGAGGTTGAAGATAGTTCTCAAGTCTTGAATGTGATCTTCCTTTAGACGACTTTTGACGGCAATATCGTTAACGTAGCATTTGACAGTCTTGCACAGATGATCTCGAAATATGGTACTCATGGCTCGTTGGTATGTTGCACCAGCGTTCTTGAGACCAAATGGCATTACAGTATAGCAGTAGACTCCACGAGGAGTGCGAAAAAAAGTATGTTTTTCATCTTCAGGATTCATCCGAATCTGATTATATCCAGAGAATCCGTCCATGAAAGATATTCTTTCGAATCCACAGGTGTTGTCAATCATGACGTCCGTGATAGGAAGAGGAAACTCATCTTTTGGACCTGCTTCATTAAGATCCCGAAAGTCGATACAGACTCGAACTTTGTCAGTTTTCTTTAGAACTGGGACGACATTGGCTATCCAATCTGGATGTTGCTCTTCTCGAATAAACCCATAAGCGATGAGCTTCTTGACTTCATCGTCGATTGCGTCCATCATTTTTGGCTTGAAATACCGTTCTTGCTGTTTGACCAGTTTTGCATTCGGCAATATATTCAATTTGTGAGTAGCAACCTTGGGATCTAGACCTGGCATATCTTCATAGCTCCAGGCAAAGACGTCAATGTATTCTTGAATCAGAAGAATTAATTCTTGCTTATCTGCCTCGGGGAGGTTCTTGCTGATGAATATTAGACGAGGTGACCCGCTCTCTCCTACATCAATTTGAACCAATTAATCTTCAGTAGGAGGTTCTCTTTGTTCGAATCGGAGTTCCTATTGGGTATCCATTCGTTGAGCCCAAGGATCCGTTTCGTGATTTTCTTCAATATCCTCGTCATAGCCTTCTGGAAGTTCGACGGAAACCATGTTAGAAGATACAGTCAGCTGATGAACTTAACCAATGCTGGTGTCAGAATCCCATGATCTGGAATCAGAAGAGTTAGAATGCTCTTCACTATCGGATTCAGAGCCTGTTGGGGATAATACCGGAGAAGAAGCATATCCGAGACCTCTTTTGGTCCTGCTGTAATATATTTCTGACTTTCCTTTCGAAACAGTTGTACGGATAGGAGTTCTTCTACCTTTACCGTGGTTGAGGCCATTCTTGAAGTCATAACCCATTTTTCGGATGATGTCTTTTGATTGCTGACTATAATGACGGAGTTGAAGATGTAGCGTATTATTACTTTTGCTATCATCCGTATAGCTGAATTATTGTTCCGGTCCTTTACTAAAAAGTATTGGACTCTCGACTTTCTTTCGAGCGGGAACAATACGATATGAATCTTTTGGATGTTCGAATGAGACTTATGTTTGAAGAGACTGCACAACTCCCATTGTAAATGACTGAAAGCTATCTAACATATCCAAATAGCATTTAGCATGATAAATGACATCAGTATACTGGAAAGTAGATGCTTTTTTATTGATTTGTATACTTGTATTTACAGCAGGACCTTCAGCCTTAGCAGACTTGGTCAGATTGATTACAAGAGGGGGAGAAGAAGAACGTGGAGGAGGATTGGCTTTGTTACGACGGAGGTCGATAACAAGCGGTTCAGAGGTGGTGAGCTCCCTTTTTTCCTTGTTATGAGTTAAATCAATAACAAGTGGCTCAGAAGAAGTGAGCTACTTTTTTCCTTGTTACGACGGAGGTCAATAACAAGCGGCTCAGAAGAGGTGAGCTTCTTTTGATCTTGATCATCATTAGTCGATTGCTTCTGGACTGGCAAGTGAATAGCCAGTGGTTTGGAAGATTGAGGACGAGAAACACACCCTTTGACAGGAATAATGAGGGTGTCATTGGGTACTGTTTCTTGCTCTTCTTCAGTGTCCAGAGACAGGACAACCTTCATGAATTCGTCCTTGTACATACGAGCATCGTTGCAGTATGCTTCGACGCCTTTGAAAGGATAGAGATCAACAACCTCCTTTTGAACCTCTCCATTGTCATCAACATATTTGAAACATTGATGGAGAGTCGAAGGAACAATGTTATGCTCATGCAGAAATGGTCTCCCTAACAGAGCATTGTAAAAACAACCATGATTGTCAATGATATAGAAGGTCACCTTTGTGCGAAGGTTGCCTATTTGGAGTTTTAGGCGAATCTTGCCCAGAGGTTCACTCCTTCCCTAATTGAACCCAAGGATGGTGGTGATTGTACTGGAGAGACTATGCACTGGGATCTTCAATGCATCTAACATTGTCTTCGGCATGATGCTGAGAGCAGACCCTAGATCTATCAGAATACGATCGACCTTTATCGAGTCGACGTATCCTGTATATTATAGAGGACGGTCGTGCCTGTTGTCTTCCATCAGCATGTCATCCTGTGTGAAAGTTATGTTTGGAATTAACTCCAACACACTATGATAATGGAGGCAAGAGACTGGCTCTGCTTTCGGCTTCTTTAGCAGGGCTAGACAGGTTTCTGCATGCATGAGAGCCTCACTCAGAGTTTTCCGAGTCTCTTTAGAAAGGCGCAAGAGCTCGAAGATGGACAGCCGGGCTGGTGTATTGGCTAACTGAGCCAAGATATCAAAGTTGTAAGGCTTTTCAAGTCCGGAAGGAGATGACTTCTTCAAAGGTTTGTCAAAGCGAACTTGTTGTTTGCCTCTGTCGGCTACCGTCGGCTTGGGAGGAGTGGGCTCTACAACTGGTGAGGATGCAGTATGAATATCCTCAGTAGAAGCAGGCTGTACTGGAGCAGGCTCAGAAGAAGAAGCGGGATTCTCTTGAGCTTCGAGGTAATCCTTTAGATAGGCTTTCCCTGATCTGGTGCCCAGCAGGATTTCCTCGTCAACTATGGGGTCAAAAGATACCATATTGCAAGTCTTTGTTTTGCCTTTGGAGCGGTTTTTCTTCTTGGAGAAAGAGGGAAGTTCGAACTCCGAGGCCAAATCTGGATGAATCCACATAATCTCACCATTGTCAAGAGACAAGGGGACGAGACCTTCACTTCGTGGAGGAGGGAGATTCTCAATCTCAAGAGTAGCTTTGGGGATAGGAATGACACCATGCTGTACCATTTGGGGCGGGAAGTCACTGAATTGAACTGAGACCATATTCGCGGTAACAGTCTTCTCGTCTTGCTGCAGAGTGACAATACCAGCGTTGACCAGCTCTTGAATTTTGCCTTTGAGCACATAACATGCTCGAGTGGGATGCCTAATGAACCTGTGATAAACACAGTACTTAGGATGATCAGTCTTACTGACTTCATCAGGCTTCTTGGGATCTGGGAGCTGGAGCTTATTGCTTTTGATCAAGCAATCAAGGATGCTCATGGTGTCATTCTCGTCAAAAGAGTACTCTACTTTTGGATGAGGTTCCCTTGGTGGAGGTACTGAAGAAGTAGAAGTGGACGTAGGTGGAGCTACGTTGACCGCCAGAGATTCTTTGTTCTTCAAGTTGATATTCAAAGTTTCTTTTCCCTTGCGGTTGTTCTGGCGATTACCACCACTTGATGTCTGGTGTTCATTCCGGTTGGGGTTAGACATTTGTACCCATAGCTGCTTGAATTTGTCGGTACTAACTTCAGCTGCTTTAGCGTTGACAATGAAGGATGGCCAGTCTTGGAACTGAGTTGACCCCGTCCACATGCTGATAATAGGCAAAAATTTGCTTTGCAGGTGTCTATGGTGACAGCGGCCGAAGTTCCAAGAGGCATTTTCAAAGCTTTCCGGCGGAACCTTTAAATGAAACTCTCAGCAGTTTTATTATATCTTTGTTTGATTTTATTGAGGGCTGACATGGTCATTTCATTGATCCCCTCATAAAATCGTTATAAGAAGATTTGTTTTAGGCCAGAGAAGAAGGTGATACAACCATCGGGCAAGCTTCTGTACCAATCGTATGCTACGCCGGCTAAACAACCGACGAATACTCTGGTAAGAAGAGCGTCATTTGGTTGAAGTTGGACAGTCATAACATCAAAGTGGTTAATGAACTGACTGGGAGATGTGCTGCCATCAAACAGCGAGATAGTTGGGATTTTGTACTTCGGAGGAAACGGGACTTCCTTCCATTCAACTGGGTATGGTTGCTTGATCCCCAATCTTTGCAAGTTGTCCTTCTTCTTGAAAGCTTCGAACTGAGTTCGCAGGATTTTTACAGCTTCATTGGCATCTTCCACTTATGTAGAAGGAGTAGGTTGAACCACGGTGTTAGGAGGAGGAACCACATGATAAGCACTACCCCTAACACCTGACTGACTGGGTATAGGTTGGACTTGTACAGGAGGGACTGGAAGAGATGCTACCCCTAATCCTGCATTAACAGGTACCGACGATGCTATGATTTCAGGATTTACAGGAGGTACGGTCGGTGGGACTGTATGCTGGGCCACAATGATGGAATGCATACTTGCGACCATTTCCGCTATTGTCTTCAGCTTATCTTCTAATGCAGCTATTCTTTGTTCTTGACTAGCTGAACTGGAAGCATCTGGATCTTCATTGACAACACAAGCTGTCACTTCTCTGGGCACAGTGGAGGACACTGTCTGCTCTGAGCTTTCGCTGTATGCATCATAGTCGGAGAAAGAATCATCTCCTAAATGAGAAGAAAGGAGACGTTCGGAAGGATCTTGAAGATTCCTTTGACCGATTGTGTCTCAGCTTCGGGATCTGGTATGTTGGAATACTCCTTCAGAGGATTGTTGGAGTAAATCCAAATACCGCTGGCTTAGCTTGCGAGGCTTCCCGTGCTTAGAGCACTTCCTACCCCCAGTATCTCTGGAAGTCATGTTGACGGAAGCATACAAAACCTCGTCTTCATCTTTCGACATAGGTTTAGAGTTAGAAAAGTTCAGAAGATCAAAGACAGATCATCTTGTTGTCTGGCAAGAATACTTGATGACTACTTTGTGATTGCAATGGTGTCCAAGTGGTTGCACTGGAGGCGTTGAGATGTTGTCCTATTTTTGCTTGAGGTGTTCTCGGAGATCGGGAACAACAACGGGACGAGAAGAAGTTCGAGGGACATGTTCTTTGACAACATTTGGAACATGGTTCCGGTTCTTCAAATGTTTTGTCCCTTGAGTGTATAGGGAAGTACTCATTTCATTGGCATAGGTGTCCGGATTTTTGATCCTGGAAGTTTGCTTCTGATGCTGGTTGGTTTTTGGCATTGGCTGTTTGTATTTCACCGAAGTTGGTCGATTGAGATAAGTTCTTAGATCAGCAAACTCACCCCCAGGGGTTTCTGTCTGAGACACCAACAATTTTCTCTGTCTTGAACGGGATATCTGGAGAGTTGGGAGAGCTTGGAATTCTGCTACCGGAGTAGGCAGAATACCTCTCTGATCAGTACACTTCCCTTTGGCAAGGAGGAAAGAAGAATCCTTGTGAGAGAGAGTTCTTGTACTGACTGGTGCCGGAGCACGTTCAGATTGATCTTCAACGGTAAAAACCGAGGAAGAATGAGAAAAGACCAAAGGGCCTTTTCCTTTGTTTTGGAAAGAAGGGTTAGCTAAAGAGCATTTCCCTCTGTTGTCTTCCAAGTCATGGAACGAGGAAGTTTGAGAAAAGACCAAAGGGCCTTTTCCTTTGTTCTGAGGAGGAGGAGGAATAGCCAAAAGACTACCCCCAGTGGATTGTGCTGGAGTAACAGAATGCTTGGGGAGAGAAGTTGAGTCTTTCCCTTGTTTGTGAGATAAAGAAATATTAGCCAAATTGCTGTCTTTCTTGGATTGCGAGGCACAGTTTGTGCATGAGTTGATGGCGCAATGGCAGGTTGCGCAGGAGAGTTTTTGGCAGATGACTTTCTGGTTCTGGCCACAGATACTATGGTTTGCGCATCAGGAGTTCTGGCCACAGAGTGTTTGGGGTGCACTCGAGTTGCTGGAGTGTTGGTTTGCATAGGAAGATTGGCAGCCAACTGCGCCAGGGACAGAGGAGTCTTGTACCTTGATAGGGCAACATATGAAGTCTCTTGTGCATTGGCAACAGCAGATTGCGCAGCATCCTTGACGGCAGAAACATTAGAATGCGTAGTTGTCTTAGAGGCAGAATCAGCAGACTGCGCAGCATTCTTCTTAGCAGAAGGAACAGACTGCACAGCATTCTTAGGGACCCACTCTGGGCGCACTTTGCTTGTAGCAGAAGTTGTTACAGTACGAGGGGTGGTCCTGGAGTTGATCATGGCTTCGTAGGCCGTCTGGTTGACCTTCACAACCAGAGTCTTCTGCGTCTTTCCGATAGACGCAACGTCACATTGAGTTGTCACCTCCTCGTCGTAGGAGAAAGTTGTCCCCAACAGAGTCGCCATTTTGTTTGCAAAAACAAAAGTATGAAAATTTATTGATACAAACTTTGTAAAGATTACAAGAATTCTGGGAAAGTACAACTGTAGGAATCCAATCTAGAAGATGATTGCTTTATCCCTTAGACGATGTGAACTTTGAAGACGGTAGCCTCTGAAGTTGAAGGCAAAAGCCTCGGAAGAATGCAGCAGCACTTGGGCAAGAACTCCTGAACTCTCTGATATTTCTAAACTTTTATGTCTGATCCCCTTGAATGAAGACTTGAAACTCTATTTATAGAGTTCTAGAAATAACTAACTTTTAGTTATTCTGAATGGCGCAAGTTGGATTGCGCAGGCACTGGATTGCGCAGCATCAGACTGCACAGGCAGTTGTCTGGTCGTGGGCTAACTGTCTTTGACACATGGCATCATCTGATTGAAATGTGCATGATCGTGTGTAGACGGTTGCCACGTAACGAGTAATTGATGGCATGAATGCCACGTGTACTTTTGTCAGTTGTCATGATGAAGTGTGCCACATGAATTGTGCTGACTTTGGATTGCGCTAGCATGGATGGCGCTGAGATGGACTGCGCTGCAGACAGATTGCGCTGCATATACAGCTGTCCTCGAGCACTGTACGGCACAATAAACGAACAGTCTCCTCGTTCTCTGGGCTGTCAGCTGTCAGAAGATTTGATTGTGTCAGGTAATGATGATATGGCCACGTCAGCTTGCGCAGTTGAAAGTGTGTGCAGTCTAGTGTGCGCAATCTGAGTGATGCACAATCTGATGTCTGTGCAGTTCATTTGAAAGTTGTTTTTCTTGATTTTCATGACTTTGTTGTTGGGTGCAACTTGATTTTTTAGGACCTACAATATCGTGCTTAGACTGTGATTGAGATTACATTATATCTATACCTGTCCTCCGTTCGGAGTTGATATTTTGACAAGTACATTATATAATTACGTAATTTATTGGTTAGATAGTGACCTAGAACAGCATTCTACCGCCGACACTACGGCGTAGGCTGGGCGTTGTTACGTGCTCGTACCCTCACAGTGGGTGCGGGTCATGACACATTTTTAGTGGTGGTCCATGCAGGTCGAGAGTCGCACTAGTGCGATATCGTGGCAGTACGGCGACTTAGTTGTACTGCTGCGAGCCTGCGATAGGATTGAGAGATAGTCTTAAACGGAGAGGTACTCAATCACAGTTATGACTACTTGAGAAGATTCCTGGGATGACCCTTGAGAATCTCATTATAAACTATCTTGAAATTTGATTCTGACAGTATCTGTCTATCTTCCTTGTTCATCGTTGAATTTGATTCTTGGTATTCATTATTGACTTGATTTTCTACCAAGATAATATTATGGGCTAGGTTGCCTCAAGTCATGGAATCTAGAGTCTTCTACAGCCATATCAGCTGGTTGGGCGATGAGATAGAGTCTGATTTTGGATGTATTTCTCGGGTGTAGGAATTTAAAGTTTTCGCAGCTAAGCTAGTGGCAATCCAAAAATTTTAAATACCATGATTCTAGAGGTATGTACATTAGTTGTGGACTCTATGGATTATAGCAGCCATACTTACTGGTGTGACGAGGATTCTAGGTAACATGGTTCTGGATAGACGGGTATGATTATCAGATTGCAGGATAGATACCATATAGATGGTGCCCTATTATAATTGAGTGGAATATCAGGATGGATATTACTTGAGTGTCATGGATTAGATAGAGGGAGCTAGGTCACCTGTAGCGCAGCAACGTGCCCCGCTACCATCAGAGGGATATACCCCAGAGGGGTAGGACTTTTGTGCTGACAAGTCGAGTAGACCGACGCTACGGGTGACGGGCTAGTAGGTCTGTCTTTCCTGTTCTTCTTTCCATCTTATTGTGTGATTCCATTAGTACCTGCCAGGATATTGCTTGTGATTGCTAGGTAGTGTAGCTACCCTGTTCGAGACTGCAGAATCACTGACCAGTAGGACTATGTTGCGTGTTATCTTCGACTTTGATTTACTAGGGGTTTGACCTAGTAGGGGTACGATCATCTTAATTTCGAGTACGAAATTTTTCTAGGGGGTAGGATTGTAACACCCAGTTTTCCAGATGAGGGTAATTTTTAAATTTTGTAATTATTATTATTATTGATATTTATTTCACATTATGATTTTTGGTGATTTTAATCATTTTTAAACTATTTAAAAACTGTTTTAAGTCATGACTTGTGATTTTGATGTGCTGCTAGTGAAACCCGAGAGACTGTCTGACCTAGAGCCTAACCATGTCATTAGGGATATTTAATTATCATTTTTAGTGTAGGGGTAATTTGGTCATTTTGACTTATTTGAATTATTTGATGATTTATTGAATTGGTAAATTCTAGTTTGACCTTGACTTATTGAGACCTAGTGGACTAGCCTAGAAGCTAACCCTAGCCATGGTGACCCTAGTCTAACTTGGGTTAACCTACTTTTAGTCATTAGAAACTAATTTTGGAATAGGAGGATTAGTTTAAGTGAAATCATTTCATGATTTATGGTTTAATGAAATGACTTGTGATTTAATGACTTAATGACTTGTGACTTGGCCCATGGCCCATGATTTGACACCCTAACCCTAATTCCTTCCTTTATGACCAACCAAATAGGGATCCCCACCCTATATAAACACTTATTCATTAGTTCTTGCCTTTTTTATTTCATTCCAACACATAGGAAAAGAAAAGGTATTTCCCCCCTTTCCAAAAAATTCCCATAAATTCATTTTAATTCCTTTTTAGTCCTAGTCTTTTGCATTAGGTTCTAATTTCTGTATATTTAATATTTCTGGAGGTTAATCTCAGTTTTGGGCTCATTTGGAGCATTTGGCCATCAAGAGGAACACCCCCCATTTGGAGCTTTTCCATACTTTTTGCACCTATAGGTAAAACTCCCCAAATTGATTTAAAATTCTGTTTTCTTTGCATTTAGGGCTAGATCTAGGAGACCCCTAGTTGTTGTAGTGCCTCGTCCCGCTCAGTCAATCGAAGGAATCGAAATGCCAACGGCGTTCGGACTTAGCCTTACAATGGCTACTTGGAGACATCGCTCGGTCAAGGCGACCGCTCGCTCAGGTGGGATAGTTTCGGTGAACTCGCCTCATCTTTGCCTTCACATAATAAATTGTATGTTTTCAACTTGCACAAGTAGGCTTGATAATAAAAGAGACGAATCCACATAGCTAAAGGGAATAATCCCGACGGGTCGAATTGAGTTAGAATATAGAAAGGACCAACGGTCGGCTTAGAGTTGGTGCACGACGTGCTTTGAAAATGACACTCGATCCTTCGTCCCGTGGCTTGGGAGAAGGAAAGTTGGTTTAGTCGGCGAAGTTATTAACATAGCCTAAGTCATAGGCGTCGCCCGCATGAATGCTTCATAAAGCATGTACGGTCTTGTCGTCCAAGACTTGGCATAGCCTTGGCTTGCCCCATGAGTTAAGTTGCGTTGCACAGCTTGTGCCATAAGTCTAGGCACCCAAATGACTTGGTCGTTCAAAGTTGAACGCGTGCACGGCATGTTTCATCGAGGCAAGGCTTGACGCGACCTTTGCTCGTTAAGTTGTAGGCTTGAGTAAGTTAGGCAAAGTTATGTCGGTCGACCTAAGTCATTCCAAGTGTTGTCCCGCTCATTCTATGGTTGTCAGGTTAAATAGTCCCATGATCCCAAGGCCCGTCATAGAAAGTATGACTTGGGCGATAGCGTCGCGTAGAACGGAAGTCAGTTTGAGGCACGATGTACGGACCTAAGTGTTAGGGCATGCACCATGGTTGATTGAATGAGTTTTAGAGAAAGGACTATCGAATAGGCATTGAGTTGAATAAAATGATATGGTAACATAGAAAGAATGCTCGCGACCGTGGGTCGTCGAGTGGTCTCAAATGATAGAAAGAATGCTCGCGACCGTGGGTCGTCGAGGGATCTCAAATGATAGAAGGTTTGATATTGGTTTTGAAAGAGATGGTAACATTGGAAGAGGAATGACTGCGTAAGATGTCAGTTTGTGTCGAGTCTTGCATGGTCATTGGACAACTTGTCGACAAGGAGGTGTTTCCATGCGCGACAACCCTGGGCGCCATGGGACCGCGGCGTTCCGAAAGAAAATAGGTATAGCCGTAGCTGGACGAACCGCTCGGGTCATTCTGGAACTTTCAGCTGGGCAAGCTACTTGCGCTGAAAGGGTCGCCGAATGGCAAGGCTATAGTCCAGGATAGCTTGTGATGTTAGTGACCAATTCATATACATGGGTCGGCACGGGCGGCAATCCGCGTGTGTGCCTTTGGATTGAGTCAGTTGGATGTGTGTACAGTTAGAACACAAGGTTTGGTACTAAGATTTGGCATCAACATAGGCGACGTATTTCGGCACGAGAGGCGGCGTCGGGTCTTAAGTTGTTGGCATATAAGTTGCATAAGTTGGTTTGAGTTATCTTGAGTTTAAGTCAGGAATCGCCGCAAGGCAAAGTTGGTCGAGTGATACTTAGTTCACAAGTTGGATGGGTCAGTTGATGATTTAGTAGCAAAGGGCCGCGAGACGGCGATATGATTGAGTCTCATTGAGTTGCGAGGCACGGCCTCAGCAAGGGTTTGTAGTATGGTCACACGAAAATGGAGCCTCATCGCGTAGTTGCGTGTCTGATTTTAAGCCGTAAGGCAAATACGACTCGATAGGTTAACGTTGTTGGCAAGAGAAGGGTCTTGAGGCAAGGTATGAGTTAACATTGTCATCGCTAGCACGAGATGGTCTAGAGACACAAAGTAGGCCAAGGCGTTGGTCCTAAAACTGATCCAAAGGCAAGACTAGAAAGACAATTGATAAGAAGTGACTATGTTGCACAAAGTAAATCGAACGTCTTGGGTTTGTATGGGTGGGCGAGGAGCTCATTCTACCAGTACAGTTGAGTACTGATGTCATGACCCGCTACCCAAATTGTTGGGCCAGGCCGAGTCATGCCCAGCCTACGTTGAGATAAAACGTAGTAAGCTGTTCTAAAGACAACAGGATAAGACTAAATGTGCTAACAGTTCTATAAGTGAAAAAGAATCATAAATACTCCAAACACAAAAGTCGTCGTATAGTAAAATATCCAAGTACAAGTGAACTGAAATGTAAAACTGGATACATGTCCAGTTATAAAATGATGTAGTCTAATACATGTCTACTCTCAAAAGTCTAAGTAAACAAAAGACAACTAGGCGAGGTTCCCTGCAGGAACATCCTCGTAAAGCAGAGCCGGGTCCTCGGCAGTAATCCCATAATATGAGTCGCAGAGTAACTCCTCCTCAGTAAGGACACCTACAACGTTATCCTGTCAGGACGGGAGCAAGTACTAAATCTAGCAAACTAGCATATGAAACATGGAAATGAACATGAGAGGAATAACTGGAAAGCATGGCATCACACAATCTATCATGGCAAGGATACACGTGTCATAGAGACAGATGTATATATAATGTTTAAAACTGTAGCAAGTACGTGATCGGTCAATAGATGTACAATGTACCGAGATACAATGTAAATAAAATGTACATACGTACAAGTAAAACAAGCGATAGATGTACATACGTACAAATACAGCTGGTGCGCCTACGACAAGGTATACATAAAATGTTAACCTTGCTCGGTACGTACGTACGAGTAAGGGGCATGATCACGTACGCTACTAACAGTTTCCCCATAACCCATATCCTAATCATGTGAGAGATACATCAAGACTGTTCTAAGCATGGTAGTAACTGAAAGTACAACATATAGAGATCTAACTTGCTACCCCAAGGATCAGCATTTAACATGGTGGGGTTTGCAGTTCATTTATGTGACAATATATAAAGTTCGTAGAAAGTACTTGCCTCTAGCAAAGCAAAACAAAACAAGCTGCGATAACTGTGCTATGGATGTCCAGTAACTCGTCGCTGTAGAAGTAAAATATAATAACTTAGTTTTACACTAAGCTAAAACACTAGTACACTAATTGGTGAAACACGACTTGTGACTGGGCACCTAGCCAAAATGATGACTTGGCATAGGAGACCAAAGTGGGGTGACACACTATGTTAACTAACTTTCTAGGGTCTTTACACTAGTGAGGGATGGGGTTCAATACGACTAAAACTCCAATTAACACAAAAAGCTACAAGTCATAATTAATCAATAAATAAATCAAAAGATCATTGTGTTCTAACAATTTTTGAGATAGGCACAAAGCCTAGTTTTGCATAAAACAAAGTACCAAAACGATCCTTGCTAACTATAGAAATTTATTATAATTTTCCTGGAATTTATTAACCAGTACAAATATTTTATAAAAACCAGTTTTCCTAAGTATACAGAAAATGAGTTTTGGTTTCATATGCCAAACTAGTGGCAAAACAGTAAATTAAATACTACAAAAATTATACTAAATTAGCCAACTTAACATAGTATCTAAAAACTATTTTTCCATAATTTTAGCAATACTTTGAGTATTTTTAGAAAATCAAAAACAGCATTGCACACAATAATTAATTATCAGCGTATTTTCTCCATGTATATAAGTTCAAATACAGGACCCAAGGCCATGAATCAAGTCCAATATGACTTGTACAGGTCTTGAATGTGTGAAAACACATTTGAGCCCAAATACCCATGCTAGGCTTGGACACCAAATGGTTGTAGTAATTTAAATACAATAAAAATACAATTTGGTAATAATCAAAATAAATATTATTATTTTAATAAGGCAAATTTATACAAAAGAATATATACATACCTATGCTAAAAGGATATATATAGATATATAAGGAAAAATACTTAATTTATAAAGTATATATATATATATATATATATATATATATATATATACAAATATATATATATATATATATATATATATATATATATATATATATATATATATATATATATATATATATATATATATATATAAGAACACACTTAATAATATAGTGTATATATATATAATATATATATACATAGGAAAATGTATATATAAACATATATATATAAAATTACTAACTATAAAATATATACATATATATTAAATACTGTTAAAATACAGTATATACATATATATATATTAATATATATATACATATATATATATATATTAATATATATATAAAAAAAAATATATATATATATTAATATATATATACATATATACATATATATAAAAATACAAAATAAAAAGAAAAAGAAAAGAAAATAGAAAAGAAAAGAAAAAGGAAACAGAAAGGGGGGCTCGAACCTGAGCCAGCGGGGGGGGTTTAGTTACTGCGCGCTGGCCAGTGGGCCAGTTGGCCCGACTGTTAGGATTAGGGTCTTCTTTCTTTTATTTCATTTAGGTTAGACATTATATAATAAAACAAATAATATAAACACGAGCCTGTGTCCGGACAGTTAAGGACACAGGATTTCTCGTGTCCTTGTTTAGCACGACACGTACGAGCACAGTCTCGTGTGTCCGAGCACAGCACTGAGCTCGTCGTGTCCTGGCGAGTCTCGTGCGTGAAGACGAGACACGCACGACACGACTCTGGTCCGCTACTCACGTGTCCGACTTCTCGAAGAAGTTTCGAAGGCGGAGGCGGCGGTTTGGGACGTCGGGACGGTGGCGCTCCGGTGGCGCTGCGTCCAGCTCGGCGTGGCGAAGCGGATGGCGGTGGTGGCGACTGACGACGGCGGTCGGTGAGGCGGTGGTGGGGTGTTGCCGGAGTTAGGGTTAGGGCTAGGGGTTTTGGGGAAGAAATGGGGCTGCGGTCGGCGGAGATGGGTCGGGGTGAGTGGTGGTCGACTGTGGGGAGTGAGGGGGTTTAAATAGGCGGGTTGAGGCGGTCGGTGGGTCGTCGCGCTGGCCGGAAATGGCGGGGGCAGTCGGTCGGTCAGTCGTCAGTCAGTCGGGGTGGGTAGAATAGGGTTTAGCAATTAGGTCCTCCTAGTTTAGGTTATTACAGATAGGTCCCTAAGGTAGATAAATGCAAATTAGAATTTGCATTCCGCATTAAAAATAATTTATTTATTACAAACTGATATTGTAACAATTCTAATAATTACAAAACTATATTAAAATAATTCTAGTTATTACAAAATGATATTAAAACATTTAAATAAATTACAAAGTGATATTTTTAATATATAAATCTTACTTAAAATCATTTAAAAATTCGAGAAAAATTCCTAAAAATCTAAATAATTATTTTAAGGCTAATTTGTCACAAAAAATTAATTAACACTAATTAAAAATGAATTTTGAAAAACAGGGGCTTACAAGTCTTCCCTCCTTGAAAAATTTCGTCCTCGAAATTCACAAGGATTGAAGACTCGACAATATTCTAACATAGTAAGTATTGCAATCAAAATGACTAAGGCTGCGATCGAAACTAACCTCTAGGGTATCAAGCGGGAACGGGTGGTTCCCTCGCAGCGGTTGGATCGAACAAGTAAGGGTATCTCTTCCTCATGTCCGACTCCCTCTCCCAAGTAGATTCACCTGGGGAGTGACGGCTCCAAGCTACTCGCACTAGGGGTATAACCTTGTTCCTCAGCCTCTTCTCTCTCCGGTCTAATATCTCCACTGGCTGCTCAGAAACTGTAAGGCTCGGTCCGACCTCCAACTCTGAATGATCTAGCACATGACTGGGGTCTGGAACATATCTCCTCAGCTGAGATACGTGGAAGACGTCGTGAACTCCTGCTAGGTTGGGTGGAAGTGCAACCCTGTAAGCTACCTCTCCGATCCTGCCAAGTACCTCGAACGGCCCGATATATCTGGGGCTCAGCTTCCCTTCTCGTCCGAACTGGATCGTCCCTCGAGTAGGTGATATCTTCACTAGCACCATATCACCGTCTGCGAACTCCATCGGCCTGCGACTAGCATCAGCCCAGTGTTTCTGCCTATCCTGAGCTACTCTGAGCCTGTCTCTGATCATCCCGACTTTCTCTGCTGCATCCGTGATCATCTCTGGCCCAAGCATAACTCTGTCTCCGATATCATCCCAAAAGAGCGGTGTCCGGCATCGTCGTCCATATAGCGCCTCGAAAGGAGACATACCAATACTGGCCTGGTAGCTGTTGTTGTATGAAAACTCTACCAAGTGCAGATGGCTCTCCCATGATCCTCCGAAGTCCAGTACGCAAGTCCTCAGCATATCCTCCAGTGTCTGTATCGTCCTCTCGGACTGCCCATCTGTCTGTGGGTGGTACGCCGTACTGAACTTGAGCCTACTGCCCAACTCCTCCTGCAAGCTCCTCCAGTAGTGGGATGTGAATCTACTGTCTCTGTCTGACACGATGCTCACCGGCACTCCGTGTAGGCGAACTATCTGCTGCATGTATAGCTCTGCCAACTTCTCGGTGGAAAGCCCCACCTTGAAGGGTATGAAGTGCGCACACTTCGTCAGCCTGTCTACGATGACCCAGATGGCATCCTTCCCTCCTTGGAAACGAGAAAGCCCTGAAACGAAGTCCATCGTAATATGTTCCCACTTCCACTCAGGAATGGGTAACGGCTGCAACAAACCAGCTGGCCTCTGGCGCTCTGTCTTGACCTGCTGGCAAACTAGGCATCTCGAGATAAAATGCGATACATCCCTCTTCATCCCGTGCCACCAAAGATGTTCTCGCAAGTCACGGTACATCTTGTTAGCACCAGGGTGAATAGAATATCTCGATCGGTGTGTCTCCTGCAAAACTGCCTCTACCAGCTCTCCCTTCGGCACGCACAATCGACTGCCATGCCTCAGGGATCCATCCTCCGCTATAGTGAAGTCATCCAGTAATCCAGCTAATGCCTGGGGTCGAAGTCTGCGAAGGCTCTCATCTGTAGACTGTGCCTCCCGGATCTGCTCCATCAAACCTGACTGAATGTCAAGCGCCATCATCTGTATCACTGATCCTGGCCGAACTAGCTCGATACCAAGCTTCTCCAGGTCCTTCCACAAATGTCGATCAATCATCAGATACCATGCCATCGGATGCCTGCTCAGCGCATCCGCCACCACATTTGCCTTCCCGGGGTGATACTGTAAATCGATGTCGAAGTCCTTCATCAACTCCAACCATCGTCTTTGCCTCATGTTCAGCTCTTTCTGCGTGAACACATACTTCAAGCTTTTGTGGTCAGTAAAGATTTCCACACGCTCTCCGTATAAGTAATATTTCCATAACTTGAGTGCAAAGATCACCGTAGCTAACTCTAGGTCATGGGTAGGATAATTCCTCTCATGAGTCCGCAATTGCCTAGATGCATAAGCAATTACTTTCCCATGCTGCTGTAGGACACATCCTAGACCCTTCCCAGAAGCATCACTGTATATGGTGAAACCTCCAGAACCTGAAGGTAAAGTAAGAACTGGAGCGGTCGTCAGCCTCCTCTTCAGCTCCTCAAATGCCGCCTGGCAGTCCTCTGACCAAATGTACTCTGCGTCCTTCCGCGTCAGCTTCGTCATGGGTTCAGCTATCCTAGCAAAGTCCTGGACGAACTTTCTATAATAGCCTGCTAAACCCAGAAAGCTCCTGATCTCTGAAACTGACGTCGGAGCCTTCCACGTCTCAACTGCAGCAATCTTCCTGGGATCCACCGAGATTCCATCTCCAGTGACTACATGGCCGAGAAACTCCACTCGGTCTAAAAAGAACTCGCACTTCGGCAATTTGGCAAACAATCTCTCCTGCCTCAGAATTCCTAAAACTATCCGCAAGTGCTCTGCATGCTCCTCTGGCGTCTTCGAGTATATCAGGATGTCGTCGATAAATACTACGACGAACTTATCCAGATACTGGTGAAATGTCTTATTCATCAAGTTCATAAAGACAGCTGGCGCATTTGTGAGACCAAATGGCATCACCAGAAACTCGTACTGTCCGTACTTCGTGTTGAACGTCGTCTTCTGGATGTCTGCTGGCCTAACCTTCACCTGGTGGTACCCGGATCTCAAATCTATCCTGGAAAACACCTTCGCCCCGCTCAATTGGTCGAACAAATCATCTATCCTGGGCAGAGGATATTTGTTCTTGATAGTGATGGCATTCAAGGCCCGGTAATCAATACACAACCGGACTGTACCATTCTTCTTAGGCACAAAGAGCACTGGCGCTCCCCATGGAGAAGCACTGGATCGAATGAAACCCTTTTTCAACAGGTCATCAATCTGCTCTTTCATCTCTATGGCCTCCTTGGGATTCACTCTATAGCAAGCCCGGAATACTGGTGATGAACCCGGCACTAAATCTATAGTGAACTCCACATCTCTGTCAGACGAAAGTCCTGGAAGATCCTCTGGGAATACATCCATAAACTCCCTAATGATAGGGTGTGGCGGTGCTGCGTCCCCGACTGTAGCACAACAGTTCGGCTCTAGGCTGATCTCCGGCCCTGTCCTCCTGACACTGAATGGTGCTGTGCCTGGGGGACTGAACAAAATACTACCCTCATAGCAATCTATAGATGCATGGGCATAGCTAAGCCAGTCCATCCCCAATATGATATCATAACCGGGGAGTGGCATCACAAAGAATCGCCCTCTGAACTCTCTCCCGGCTATAAAAATAGAACATATATAGATAGATCTAATAGGCACTGGTCCTCCTTCCGTCATCACTCTACTAATCTCCGCAGTAGGTGTAGCTACTAGATGATGTTTATGCATAAACTCTAATGATAGGAAGCTATGAGATGCACCAGAATCAAACAAACATACAGCTAGAAAAGTATGCAAATAAACATGACCTGTGATGACGTCAGCTAAGTAATCCGGCTCCGAAACCTGCTCCGGCTCCGGCTCAATGGCTAGACTATAAACCCTCCCCTGAGGTCCCTTCTGCTGCTGCAGATGCTGCCCGAACCTCTGCTGCTGAGTCGGGAGCGGTCCTCTAGTCTTCGCTACTGGGCATTCCCGTATCATGTGGGTGGCAGACCCACAAACTAAGCACTGCTTCAGCCTCTTCCTGCAGATGGAGTAATCATGCCCTGGTCTTCCGCAGAAAGAACATATAGCTCCCTTCTGCTGCTGCTGTCGGGGTCCCGGGGCTCGAACTGGCGGGGTCTGATAATGTGGTGTAGGGGGACGGTAAGTCTGCTGGGGTGGCGTCGGCGCTCTCTGCTGGAAAGCCTGACGCTTGGACGAACCCTCATGGTGTACAGAAGCCGGCCTCTTGCATGACAGAAGACGCTCCTCGATACTCCGGGCCAACTCTAGGCTCTGGTAGTAGTCAGTCGTACCGTTTGCCACTATAAGAATGCCAATGTCTGGAACTAGACCATGGCAAAACCTACGGGTCATCTCCTCTGGATCAGCAACCAGACTAGAAGCAAAACGGCTCAGGCGACTAAACTCTCCCGCATAGTCATCAACAGAACGGTTTCCCTGCTGGATGTTCTAGAATCGTAGTCCCATGGCTACTCTAGCAGTGGTCGAGAAGAATTTCTTCTTGAACTGGGTCTTGAACTGGTCCCAGGTGGCTCTACCTCTCGCGAACAACGGCTCATTCCTGAACCAGACTCCGGCTAAGTCTATCAGCAGAAATCCTGCTGCCTCGACCTGAAGGTCATCCGGCATCCTAACTCCTAGAAGCTTCCTCTCTACAGAATCTAGCCAGTCATCAGCTACTACTATGCCCTAAGTCCCTGAGAACTCCTTGGGATTCAGACCCATGAAGTCCTTGACCGTCCCCGCTCTCTGCCGCGGCTCTACATATGGTAGAACCACGGGACGTCCCTCAGAACGCTCCATGCTCTGGCGGAGTAGGGTAGTCTGCTCCTGATGGGTTGTTAGGAACCCCTGGATCAGTGTGAGCAGCTGGGTCCCGTCGAGTGTGACGGAAGCCTGGGTGGGTATAGTGATAGGGGGTGGTGGAAGTATCGGGGCCTACTGGGACTGGGATGTGCAAGGTGGTATCTGGGTCTGTGGATCTGTGGAGTGGGGAAATGCGGTAGGTGGAGATGTATCAGTCAACCGGTCAGCTGACTGGATATGAAGGGCCCCATTCTAGGGGGTAACATACTGGGACGAACGAGTAAGCACCATCTAAATTACACATAAAAAGACTTATAAGGACTTGTTTAAAGTAAGCAATCATATGCAAAAAAATCTAATTATAATAGCAAACATGTGATGTATTTCCTATGTTGCAATCCTAGCATTCCTCTAAGTGTTCTAAGCGTCTTTCCTAATGTTGTCTAATTACCTTAAGTTTCTAATTGCAGGCATGCTTGGTACAATAACGTAACCAAACAGTTTAGTCAGGACCTGCATGGGCCACCACTAAAAACATGTCACGACCCGCTACCCAAATTGTTGGGCCAGGCCGAGTCATGCCCAGCCTACGTTGAGATAAAACGTAGTAAGCTGTTCTAAAGACAACAGGATAAGACTAAATGTGCTAACAGTTCTATAAGTGAAAAAGAATCATAAATGCTCCAAACACAAAAGTCGTCGTATAGTAAAATATCCAAGTACAAGTGAACTGAAATATAAAACTGGATACATGTCCAGTTATAAAATGATGTAGTCTAATACATGTCTACTCTCAAAAGTCTAAGTAAACAAAAGACAACTAGGCGAGGTTCCCTGCAGGAACATCCTCGTAAAGCAGAGCCGGGTCCTCGACAGTAATCCCATAATATGAGTCGCAGAGTAACTCCTCCTCAGTAAGGATACCTACAACGTTATCCTGTCAGGACGGGAGCAAGTACTAAATCTAGCAAACTAGCATATGAAACATGGAAATGAACATGAGAGGAATAACTGGAAAGCATGGCATCACACAATCTATCATGGCAAGGATACACGTGTCATAGAGACAGATGTATATGTAATGTTTAAAACTGTAGCAAGTACGTGATCGGTCAATAGATGTACAATGTACCGAGATACAATATAAATAAAATGTACATACGTACAAGTAAAATAAGCGATAGATGTACATACGTACAAATACAGCTGGTGCGCCTACGACAAGGTATACATAAAATGTCAACCTTGCTCGGTACGTACGTACGAGTAAGGGGCATGATCACGTACTCTACTAACAGTTTTCCCATAACCCATATCCTAATCATGTGAGAGATACATCAAGACTGTTCTAAGCATGGTAGTAACTGAAAGTACAACATGTAGAGATCTAACTTGCTACCCCAAGGATCAACATTTAACATGGTGGGGTTTGTAATTCATTTATGTGACAATATGTAAAGTTTGTAGAAAGTACTTGCCTCTAGCAAAGCAAAACAAAACAAGCTGCGATAACTGTGCTATGGATGTCCAGTAACTCGTCGCTGTAGAAGTAAAATATAATAACTTAGTTTTATACTAAGCTAAAATACTAGGACACTAATTGGTGAAACACGACTTGTGACTGGGCACCTAGCCAAAATGATGACTTGGCATAGGAGACCAAAGTGGGGTGACACACTATGTTAACTAACTTTCTAGGGTCTTTACACTAGTGAGGGATGGGGTTCAACACGACTAAAACTCCAATTAACACAAAAAGCTACAAGTCGTAATTAATCAATAAATAAATCAAAAGATCATTGTATTCTAACAATTTTTGAGATAGGCACAAAGCCTAGTTTTGCATAAAACAAAGTACCAAAACGATCCTTGCTAACTATAGAAATTTATTATAATTTTCCTGGAATTTATTAACTAGTACAAATATTTTATAAAAATCAGTTTTCCTAAGTATACAGAAAATGAGTTTTGGTTTCATATGCCAAACTAGTGGCAAAACAGTAAATTAAATACTACAAAAATTATACTAAATTAGCCAACTTAACATAGTATCTAAAAACTATTTTTCCATAATTTTAGCAATACTTTGAGTATTTTTAGAAAATCAAAAACAGCATTGCACACAATAATTAATTATCTGCGTATTTTGTCCATGTATATAATTTGAACCAAAGTTCAAATACAGGACCCAAGGCCATGAATCAAGTCCAATATGACTTGTACAGGTCTTGAATGTGTGAAAACACATTTGAGCCCAAATACCCATGCTAGGCTTGGACACCAAATGGATGCAGTAATTTAAATACAATAAAAATACAATTTGGTAATAATCAAAATAAATATTATTATTTTAATAAGGCAAATTTATACAAAAGAATATATACATACCTATGCTAAAAGGATATATATAGATATATAAGGAAAAATACTTAATTTATAAAGTATATATATATATATATATATATATATATATATATATATATATATATATATATATATATATATATATATATAATATATATATATATATATATATATATATATATACAAATATATATATATATAAGAACACACTTAATAATATAGTGTATATATATATAATATATATATACATAGGAAAATGTATATATAAACATATATATATAAAATTTACTAACTATAAAATATATACATATATATTAAATACTGTTAAAATACAGTATATACATATATATATATATATATATATTAAAATATATATACATATATATATATATAAAATACAAAATAAAAAGAAAAAGAAAAGAAAACAGAAAAGAAAAGAAAAAGGAAACAGAAAGGGGGGCTCGAACCTGAGCCAGCGGGGGGGGGTTTAGTTACTGCGCGCTGGCCAGTGGGCCAGTTGGCCCGACTGTTAGGATTAGGGTCTTCTTTCTTTTATTTCATTTAGGTTAGACATTATATAATAAAAAAAAAATATAAACACGAGTCTGTGTCCGGACTGTTAAGGACACAGGATTTCTCGTGTCCTTGCTTAGCACGACACGTACGAGCACAGTCTCGTGTGTCCGAGCACAGCACTGAGCTCGTCGTGTCCTGGCGAGTCTCGTGCGTGAAGACGAGACACGCACGACACGACTCTGGTCCGCTACTCACGTGTCCGACTTCTCGAAGAAGTTTCGAAGACGGAGGCGGCGGTTTGGGGCGTCGGGACGGTGGCGCTCCGGTGGCGCTGCGTCCAGCTCGGCGTGGCGAAGCGGATGGCGGTGGTGGCGACTGACGACGGTGGCCGGTGAGGCGGTGGTGGGGTGTTTGCCGGAGTTAGGGTTAGGGCTGGGGGTTTTGGGGAAGAAATGGGGATGCGGTCGGCGGAGATGGGTCGGGGTGAGTGGTGGTCGACTGTGGGGAGTGAGGGGGTTTAAATAGGCGGGTTGAGGCGGTCAGGGGGTCGTCGCGCTGGCCGGAAATGGCGGGGGCAGTCGGTCGGTCAGTCGTCGGTCAGTCGGGATGGGTAGAATAGGGTTTAGCAATTAGGTCCTCCTAGTTTAGGTTATTACGGATAGGTCCCTAAGGTAGATAAATGCAAATTAGAATTTGCATTCCGTATTAAAAATAATTTATTTATTACAAACTGATATTGTAACAATTCTAATAATTACAAAACTATATTAAAACAATTCTAGTTATTACAAAATGATATTAAAACATCTAAATAAATTACAAAGTGATATTTTTAATATATAAATCTTATTTAAAATCATTTAAAAATTCTAGAAAAATTCCTAAAAATCTAAATAATTATTTTAAGGCTAATTTGTCACAAAAAATTAATTAACACTAATTAAAAATAAATTTTGAAAAACAGGGGCTTACAACTGATACCCACATAGTTTTCATGTGCAGGCACAGGTAGAAGCTCGTGGCGCGGAGCTCGCTTGGATACGTCGAGGCACGGAGTTTCTTGGCGATTCGAAACGTGCGGCCGTATGGAGAGAAGACTTATACGGGACATAATGTATGGACGTCGCCTTCCGAAGCTTCCGCTGGTTCGAGATATGTATTGAGAGATGAGAGAGAGAGCTGAGTGAACTTGTAATGTGAGCTTGAGTGAGCTTGAGAGACTTGTAATCTTGGCCTTGCGCCCCATTGTAATCTATGTTTCAATATCAATAAAAGAGTATTTTTGAAATGACTTGTGTTTGCTTTAAATTTTGCTGCTATTATTCAATGTCTCTGCTTGGGACTTCTGTGCGACGACCCCGTCGCAGCCGCTGAAATTGGCCGTTATGGAACCCGCCTTGCACGAACGCAATCTAGGCTCGTGCAGCATCACGCCTTAGCGAGGATGATCGCTCCTACGGGAGCGGGCGTGACATAATGATATCAAAGCACGGCTTTACGTCCTTGGACTATCGGTTGAATTCTTTAACTTCGTTGTTTCCGCAAACTCTGAAATATTGCTTCCGTAAAGTTGATATCGTTGGTGTGCTCTCTCTCAATTGTCCCACGGGATGTCCATACAATAAGTCTAACTCTTTTACAAAACATAGGAGAACAGTTTTTCACAACAAAACAAAAAGATGGTTCGCGTAAGCGCGATTGGCTAAGTCGGGCTGGGCATATACACCAAAGTTGCGTCGACCTTAGAAAAAGTCGAGTGCGGGAATTAAATAGTGTTGAGCAAGAATGAGTTGAACTCTATTGAGTAAAGTGAGATAACTGTCAATATGGGTGCTATCGAACGGCAATATCGTCGATGCGATATAGATGAGCATGCTTAGAATTTGAGGAATGGTTCGAACAAAAAATTTGAAGAAGTCAATTTTGATTCGAATAATAAGTTGAGGATTTGTTGAATGACTTCATCCCTGAGTGGTGTATGCAATAGCCTCAGGGATGTCGATCGATTGATAAAAGAATGATGTGAATTGAGTAAATACGTTGGTCGATGACTTAAGATAAACGGATGAACGATACGTGAATTTGGTTTGAGGAAAATTGTTGTCGTGAATGATTCAAGGGATAATGGTCGAACTTGAATTTGAATGTCGAGAAGATTATCCAGTCGGACGATAGCATCATTCGTACGACTCGAAATTTAGTTGCAAAGGAAGATCGTCAGGTTACGCATATCGTCGATGGTATTGAGGTGTATCAAAGATCGATATGCGATAACTCGGGGGTACTCTGACTCGGCGAAAGACGATCGTGCAAGTGTTATTGTTCGGTTGGATGCTATACTAGGATTTTGATTGAGATGAATGCCAGATGAAAGTGAAAGTGTCTTGATGGTTACACGGATAACCACAGTGTAGACATTCTTGTCTTGCACGAGCGCAACTCTAGCCTCGCACATGCGTCGCGTCGGATCTGAGGCGATCATTCTGCGTAAGCGCTGACATGGTGATTCATGTCGTAGGAATGATCAAACTCGGAAAATCAGGACGCGGCAACTTTGATTGTCTCGAGTTGTCGGTTTGATACGAAGAAAAATTCGAGGATGTTTAGACTTGTGATTGATGAATGAATGAAACTTGAAGATTGAGTAGGTCCAATCCGTGCATCGATAATGAATTAGTCTAGACAGAAAACAAGAGTTACATCCCGATGAGAATGATTATCTTGCAGGAGCGTGCATGGTGATTCGTGTCCACCGTGGATAATCTGACTCGCGTGAGATTGGGGCGCAACATATTGTTAGGTCGGACGACCTTGTGATCGATTACGTGAATTGGGATGAATGACTTCGGAAGTATGGAATGTGAAATTTTGGTTTAGCAATGAATTGTGTCGTAGCATGCTTGACTTGGGGATTGATAGGAGGATTACGTCGAACGTGTTCGAAGAGATGGACTATGTGAAACGGCTTGATGAATGAGCGATATGTTCTTGTCGAGGATTGGTTGAACATGAATTATCGTAGGATGGCTTTGCTGAACGACTCGGACCCCATGCGACAAATATTGGGATATGCGTAGGGAATCAATGCTCGATGTTTAGAAATCGGAGTGATGCGGGCTTGGGTAGCAAACCCCCGTACTATCAACTTGGTTTGACCTTAGGATAGGGTCAGTGTTGATATCGTTGTTTTGGAACTGTGATTCCAATACTGACAATTGACTTTAGCCTAAAGA
>JANAVB010044839.1:0-50667 GCA_029216955.1 Iris pallida
GGCTTGTGCCTTTTCTTCGGTCCTCGACAGATTTCCTCCGGTTTGGGAAACTGTGTTTTTACGCAATATCCGTGTCCGTCCCCAACACAAAGGACAAAGAAGTTTAGTTAGAAACATGCAATACCTCTCAGCGAAATCTTTATAATTTTCAGAAAAATCTTCTCCGAGCCTGTCTGAGGGTTGTCCAGTGACTATCTTGTAACCACAAAGACTGTTTGTAGAATTTGGAGTCTGCAGCACATACAGCTAAGCATAAAGGGAAAAATAACTGATATATGATAATATCAACAAAAGAGAAAGAACCAGTAACCTTGTGGGATAAGTGGTGAAAGGTGTATAACAAACATTCAACATAATTTATATTTGCTTCTTCTGTCTTTCTGGGCATGTACTTCTGTAGCAATAAAATCAAATACACAAAAATGAGCTGTTATGATACATATAATGATAGCATTACAAGCATGACACTGCATCAGTAATAATAATATGCATGATGCCATGCAACTCCAGCACCAGTAAGAAATATAATAAGAAACCAGTTCATTCAAGTAAAGTTATAGGAGGTGGAACATGTTCTGAGAAGTGAGAAGGTTTGGATTTCTGAACTGGTTGATGAGCTGAGTAGGAGTTACAGGATCTCGGTTATATAGCTGCTTCAAAGGTGTTAAAAAAGCATATGGTGGTAGCTAATGTTAGAGATAACTAGGTTTAGAGTAGAACACCCAAGGATCAAGTGTTTGAAGGATGTATAAGTTGGTATTGTTCATGAGAAGACGGTCCATATAGCTGACACCAAAGACTTAAGAGGCTCTGTTGGTGGTTAGGGTTTCTGAAAAGTCATCAACTGGAACACAAGTGTGATAACAGCTAAGATACTGTGAAAATGATTCAGCATACTATGAAAATGACTCAGCTAAAGCATGAACATATGGCGACAGAAAACTCAAAGAGAAGAAAGAAATATAACTAAAAGTGGAGAGCACCAGTTGAGAATACGAGTAAAAACATCTACCTTGAGGAGCTGAACTATGGATGGAAGAAGTTGTCGTGAATCCTGAGCTGGTGAATAAGGTGAACATCCAGCAAGAGTCTTAAGCAACTCAAGCTTTCTCTCTTCAGGACACTGTCAAAATCAGAAACAACCGTTGCAAGCATTTAAATATAGATACAGAAATAATAAAAACATAAACAAGCGCAACTACAGCATAGGTAAACTCAGTACGAGAATTTGACACAAGGCACAAGTGAACTCATATGTATAAACAAGTAATAATGTACATGTAAAGGATATTTTTAAGTTTCTAAAGCAAAACAGTCATGGTTATACTCATGTGAAATAGTACACATTAGCTTTATTTTTAAAAGACTTAAATTGATTGTCATACATGATGGTGCTTCTCCAGTGTGAACAAATGGTACACAACAATATCCTCCATGTACGGTTGCCTATCAAGGTTGCATGGATACTCCTCTAGAGGGCCATATTTGTGTCTAACACGTATCAGGCCAAGAACTTTCTCGACACTCATGTTGGATAAGAATGCCAACCATATCTAGACTCCAAAAGGACCCGAACATGGTTGAAAGTTTTTTGGCCTGCCATAACTGAGAATGAGATGCCAGAAAGTAATACGTCTTCGCAACAATTTTTTTATAGAACTTCTCAGAACCTAGTGACTATACAAAATATGAATAAATATAGACAATATTAAGACCTAATGTATAAAATATGTATATATATGTGTTTTCATGTGTATATATAAATATGCATATTGTATCCATATCCTAAATGTTTTTAAATTGTTTTATTTCAAAACTTTATCTTGCCTGTTTCTAGATCGGTGTACGTGCCTGCAAACTAGCTTTCTATCCACCACTGTTCTAAAAGGTGGTTCCAATGCCCGCCTAGGTGTCCGCCTAGACTCTGGGGTTTTATGGATTTTTTTTCTGCAATTTTCAGTAGATTTTTTGGATTTTTATTTATTTATTTTTGAACCGCCTAGATATAGGCGGTCACCTAGGTGACAACCTAGGCGGGTTAGGGGCTAGGTGGCGAGTGCCTGCCCAACTAGCGCCTAGAGCTTTTCACAACCTTGCTATCCACACAGAAATCATAAACCACATGTCAAAAGCACGAACACTACCAAAATATGTCAAACATGATGGTGCCTCTCCAGTGTGAACAAATGGTACACAACAATATCCTCCATGTACGGTTGCCTATCAAGGTTGCATGGATACTCCTCTAGAGGGCCATATTTGTGTCTAACATGTATCAGGCCGAGAACTTTCTCGACACTCATGTTGGATAAGAATGCCAACCATATCTAGGCTCCAAAAGGACCCGAACATGGTTGAATGTTTTTTGGCATGGTCTTTAGCCTGCCATAACTGAGAATGAGATGCCAGAAAGTAATACTTCTTCGCAACAATTTTTTTATATAACTTCTCAAAACCTAGTGACTATACAAAATATGAATAAATATAGACAAATTAAGACCTAATGTATAAAATATGTATATAGATGTGTTTTCATGTGTATATATAAATATGCATATTGTATCCATATCCTAAATGTTTTTAAATTGTTTTATTTCAAAACTGTCTTGCCTATTTCTAGATCGATGTACGTGCCTGCAAACTAGCTTCTAGGGGTGAGCATTATTCGGTTTTGGACCGAAAACCGAACCGAACCGAACCGAATAAGAGGTTCGGTTCGGTTTTTAAAAAAATCGGTTCGGTTTCGGTTTTGAAAATACTAAATTTTCTTATTCGGTTTCGGTTTTGGTTTTGGGTTTCGGTTTCGGTCCAAAACCGAAAACCGAATAAGAAAATTTAATTAATTAATTTATATATATATATATATATATATATATATATATATGTGTGTGTGTGTGTGTGTGTGTGTGTGTATGTGTGTGTGTGTGTGTACTATATATATAAGTATTAATATATATAGGTATATACTAAATATATATAGGTATATACTAAATATGTCTATGTATATTTAGTTACTATATATATTAACAAAAAAAGCTCAAAAAAAATCAATAATATATGAATAAACCGAAAATCGAACCGATTTAATTCGGTTCGGTTTGATTCGGTTTTGGGCCAATTCGGTTCGGTTTCGGTTTTGCTTATTCGGTTTCGGTTCAATTTGGGTTATTCGGTTCGGTTTAAACCGAATAAACCGAATGCTCACCCCTACTAGCTTCCTATCCACCACTTTCTAAAAGGTGGTTTAGGCGGACGCCTAGGCAGCGCCTGGTGCCCGTCCAATGCCCGCCTAGGCGTCCGCCTAGACCCCCCGATGCCTGACTGCACGTTTATGGGATTTTACGGATTTTTTTTCTGCAATATTCAGTAGGTTTTTTGGATTTTTTTAATTAATTTTTGAACCGCCTAGATATAGGAGGTCGCCTAGGTGACAACCTAGGCGGGTTAGGGGCTAGGCGGCGAGTGCCTAGCTGACTAGCGCCTAGCGCTTTTCACAACCTTGCTATCCACACAGAAATCATAAACCACATGTAAAAAGCACGAACACTACCAAAATATGTGCTGTTTCGTGTCGGATACATATTCTACACAACCTGGACGCTCAAAAAGTACACTAGGAGACACCAAAATAGGTGTTGTATTATTTTCCCGTGTCCTTACGGTGTCGTGTCATATCTGTGTCCATGAAACATAGATAATACTGCATCTCAAGCAAATCAGCATTTCTGAGACAAGCTTTTGAACCGTCCAACTCAATGGACTACTCGAGAGTCGAGACTACCCCAGCAGCAAGCATATCTGCATTACATAATTTGATTGTTTCAAAGTTATATGTCAACCAGACCACAATGTGTTGTAGGAGGCAGTCCTTGTAAATTTGACATCCAACTTTTCTCGAGACTTCCTTGTACCATGAAGGTTCACCATGTCACGTTCCAGTGCATGCTAGAATGCACGGATAACCCAAAATTGGTTTAATATGTATTGTGTCAGTGGATACGTATCCGGCATGACACAAACACTGCAAAATACACTTAGAATATGCCAAAATACGTGCAACTGTCTGTACTGTATTGTGCTAGTATCCATGCAACACCTTCCTAAGGCAATGCTATACTGAGAAAGATTGTCGGACATCACACATGCAAACAGGGATACTTAAGTGAGAGGAGAAGTAACTTTGCTCTATTTCTAATATTGCAGACTGAAGTATCTTTATTGTACTGTAACAAATATAACATAAAAGTTTGAAGTACTATATTTTTTGTCACATTTAATCTTACTCTCTGAACATTAGAGGAACTTCCTCAATGTGGTCATAAAGAATAAAATATTGTGTTTTATAGAAGCTTAAAATACCATGCTTTGACACAAAGATAAGAACAGTAATGACCCATTTCACATAATATCACTAGTAAAGTACCACGTGCACACTTGACAGACCAATACTGAGTTTACAGGCTAAATTTTCTTAACAAAGGGATCTAAACAGAAAGTTGAAGGCCGAGAAGCCATGATCTTCAATCCTACAACAGAGGGGAAAAAAGGAAAAATAATTGCACCTTATCAAAGACAGGTATTATGTGTTTGTTGAAGTAGTTCAGGAAATTGCTGCACGACGAACCTCTCTGAAAAAACATGTACATCAGGCTAACAATTGTGAAATATGAATAACATAGATAGATCAAAACAAAATATGAATATTGCACCAATCCAACAACTTACCATGAAAAATGGAAGGGCCATCTGCATGCAAGATATTAACCTGTTGATGTGATCAATATCCAATACCTACAGCAATAATTAAAAAAACTTAAGCAGATAGAGAATTAATAGAGGAAAACCCAACTAACAATAGTACATATGCAAGCTAATTATCAATATGAGAACAGCCTGGTGGGATCATTACAGGAATGACATTTTACAGCCATCGAATTACATTGTCTTAACTTCTTCCGAACTTCAAAATAATCTACACAAGTTTCTCCAATTTGTGCCATATGGTGAATGAAAATATCTCAATGGGAGGAATGAGCGTTCAATCAACAAGAGATCCAAAAGAGGAAGTCTCCAGTATCCCAGGATAACTAATCAAGATCTTGGTAACATAATGGAAACTCAAATTGGAAACCATCTGATCATTGTGATCTTTATTATTTGATGTCTATAAACCAAAAGATAGTGAGTTGGATATTTCCGGAAATATAATTGAGAAATTATCAAACATAGAGACGAGTTTGGAATTTATTCCATTTGAGGAAAATTGGGGAAACATTACCTCAGTGTAAGTTTTGATCCTTGTCCAGTAGATGTTTTGAGACGAGCACTCCATTTGTTTTATCTTTTTGTAAATATTTTTATGAACATGAATGCGAATCGAACTCTTTCTAATGAAATTGAGATACCAAAGTTCTTGCCTTCTTAATCAGATAGATTAAGATCTGAAAGAGGTTGACAATAAAGTTCTTTCAAAATTGACAGCTTTCTCCTCAGAGACGTTGCAAAATTGTCTGTGGTTCAGAAAAAAGCTCTATTCTCGAATTGGGAAATAGAAATATTTGAGCAGGTTACATGCTTTATCACCACCTCAGGTACTTCGACAAGGTGGCATACCATATTTGTGTGCTAAAAAGTGAAAACTAGGATAAGTGATACCTTGCAGATGCTTGTAGAATAGAGTCCTTCATTATCAAGTATCCTAAGATTTAGTCACTGGTTAATGTATTCAAAATGTATCCAAGAAGTATATGATATCTATATCTTTTAAGTCGACAGATAAACGAGTGAGGAGATGAAATATATGCTTGATTAATAATGTGTCAAGAATACTGACACAGATACAGGAAACAAACATTTTCACATAGGTACAAGAAGTAACCTAAGTTGCAAGAATACAGACACAGATATGGGTTCGGGCATGGATACAGATATAGATCATAGATATGGCCTCAACTTTCCATTTCCATGTCCATGAAACATAGCATTCAATGCATTTTTTCATCGAAATTTGCCTTCCTCATCTGTAATGAATACGGACATTGGATGGTATTCATGCATACATATGCGGATGCATACTATGTAGAGGCAGCATGCATACAGAGTCACAGACAGATATATATCTGTTTCATCGTATTTTTTGTTCCCCAAAAATGTTGGTGATACATTCCAATTCAATAAGCCATAGCAGTAGGCAGTAGGCCACTCTGTTAGCTCTGTTAAACCTGTTTGATACAGACTGTAATTGATTGGCAGTTAATTGGCCGTTAGCCAGGTCAGCTGATTGGCCAGGTCAGCACCAACAGCTGGCATTCTGTTAGGCTTGCCAGGCCATTAGTAACTGCCTATAAGTAGCTGTCAGAAGAAGAACAATGTAGCCAATTTGTTGAGAGATTTCTCATTCTCCTTCTTCTAATATTTCCCCTGTCAATTTCCTTTCCCTGCAATAAAATCAATCTGTTCTTCCCCAAATTCTTCTCAAACTTCTTCTGAATTCTTTACTTGTTACTGATCAAGCTGATATTATGGCACATTTGCTCAAATCACCCCCAGCTCCTGGTATGTCAGGAAGGGCACATACCAATTTGGTATCAGAGCAGCTCGAGGCGGTGGGAGAAGGAAGCAAGAGAAGGTAGTGTGAGCCATGGCGGCTCTGATCGAGGATGTCCAGAAGGAAGAAGACTACCCTGTTGATGAGGATCGACTCACCTCTCTGGAGAACACGGTGGGAGCCTTAGCAGGTACTGTTCTGGATCTAAACAGTAAGTTTGATAAATTGCTGGAGGATATGAACAGATCTAAACGAGATCCTGAGCCTCCTGCTCGAAATTTTGCTGCTAATCAAACCAATCCATCTGCCATTCCTAGTGGAGGCCAGTCATGGAGTTTAAATCCTTCACCTCGATCTTCCCATGGATTCTCCACTGATCAAACAGTTGGAGGACAAGGGTTGTACAACCCACCACTGCTAGCCACTCCTACACGTTTCAATACTCACCATGAGACCAACAACAACAAGCAACCTTCACTGAGATTGAAATTACCTGAATTCAATGGGGAGGGGGATGTTGAGGAGTGGATCATGAGGATTAACAACTACTTCGATTTCTACAACACTCCTGAGTCGGATAAACTCAAAATCTGTTCAGTCCAGCTCAAGGGAACAGCAGCCTATTGGATGAACTGGATGATGAAGATCAAGAATGGAATGATGCCTTGGGAAGACTTCTGCAGATCCATTCGAAGGAATTTTGGGCCCTCACAGTTCACAGATCATATGATGGATCTGAAATTACTGAAGAAGGACAGCACTGTGCATGAGTATAATTCACAATTTCAGAAAATTTCTAACAAAATTGAAGCCTTACCTGAATCTTGTTTGGTGAGCACTTATGTAGGAGGATTGAAAGAAGACATCAGATATGAACTGCAGATAGCAAATCCATCTGAACTCCTAACAGCCATGCAACTTTCCAAGTTATATGAAGCAAAAAAACCTGGCCATCAAGAGAAATTACAAAGGCAATTCTTATACTAACAAAAGCTATAATGCCACAGTCTATAGCCCTGCAGCAACCAATGTTAGTACAGAAACTTGGAAGCAACCAATGCCAAATCCCTCTTCTCAAGGTGTTGAACCTTCCACCCAAAATAACAGGGGGCAAACCAGAGCAACTATATCTCCTTCTGAAATCTTGAGGAGGAAGAATATGGGATTATGTTTCTTGTGTGATGAGAAGTGGTTCAAGGGTCACAAGTGCAAGGAGAAGAAGCTTTTCATGTTAGTAGCAGATGAAGAAGGAATTGAGGATGATGAACTTCAGAGTACACCTGACAACCAAGTTACTTCCCCAGAGCTTCAAAACAGTATGTTTCAAATTTCCTTGCAAGCATTGTCAGGTATCACTCATCAATCTACTATGAAGCTACAAGGTAGAATAAAAATAAACCTATCTTAATATTAGTGGACTCAGGTTCCACTCATAGTTTTATTGATTCTAATTTCTGTGAAAGGTTGGGGTTAGCTCCTCAAGACAATAAGTCATTTGAGGTAGTAGTGGCCAATGGGGATAAACTGTCTAGCAAGGGACTGTGCAAGGGAGTGAGCATTGAGTGTCAAGGACACAAAATCCTGGCAAATCTTCTATTATTATCCATCCCAGGTTACCAGGTGGTCCTAGGAGCTAATTGGCTCAGTACCTTAGGCACCATAAGCTGGAACTTCCAAGAACTGACCATGGAGTTTGAAGAACAGGGTGTGTGGAAGCTACTCCAAGGGGTCAAGCCACAGAAGAATCACCTGCAAGAACCTGATGCAAAAGAGTTAAGGCAAAATTCTTATTTTTTCCTCATCCAATTATGTGCTTTGGAGGAGAATGCCCAGAAGCTATCTACTCAATCAGAAGAAGCTGAAGTAACCAATCTACTTAATAAATATGCACACCTTTTTGAAGAACCCACAGCTTTACCTCCACAAAGACTTTTTGATCACAAAATTCCCCTCATTCCTGGAGCAGCACCAGTGTGTAACAGACCCTACAGGCACCCTTACCTGCAGAAAAATGAGATAGAGAGGCAAGTACGAGAAATGCTACAAACAGGTGTCATAAGGCCTAGTAATAGTTCTTATTCTTCACCAGTACTCTTAGTGAAGAAAGCTGATGGTTCATGGAGGCTCTGCATTGATTACAGGAGGCTAAACTACAACACAGTGAAGGACACTTACCCAATTCCCTTCATTGAGGAGTTATTTGATGAACTCCATGGTAGCCACTATTTTTCCAAACTGGATTTAAGAGCAGGGTATCACCAGGTCAGAATGGTAGAAGAAGATGTGCACAAGACAGCATTCAGGACTCATGAGGGGCACTATGAGTTCCTTGTCATGCCTTTTGGGCTGACTAATGCCCCATCAACATTCCAAGCACTGATGAATGCAGTCTTCAAAGAGTATTTGAGGAAATTTGTTCTAGTATTTTTTGATGATATTCTCATCTATAGTGCCACACTTCATGATCATTACCAGCATTTACAGGCAGTGTTCAGCAAATTAGAAGCCAACCAACTTAAGCTAAAAAGAAGCAAGTGTTTCTTTGCACAGAAACAAGTGGGATATTTGGGGTATATAATCTCTGGTCAAGGAGTGGCAGTAGATCAAGAGAAAATTAAAACAGTCCTAGAATGGCCTACACCCAAGACTCTCAAAGAACTAAGAGGCTTCTTAGGTCTTACAGGTTACTACAGGCGCTTTGTACAGGGCTATGGATCCTTAGCAGGTCCTCTCACTGACCTACTTAAGAAGAACTCATTTCTATCGAGTACTAAAGCTCAAGAAGCCTTTGAAAGACTCAAACAGGTACTCACTCAACCCCCTGTTCTAGCAATGCCCAACTTCTTTGAAGAATTCACTTTAGAATGTGATGCATCTGGTCTGGGAATAGGAGCTGTGTTAATGCAGGCAGGAAGGCCCATAGCCTATCTCAGTCAAAACCTCAAGGGCAGGAACCTCACACTTTCTACTTATGAGAAAGAAATGTTGGCCATCTTGTTGGCAGTGAAAAAATGGCACCAATACTTATGGGGAAGGAATTTCCTTATCAAGACTGATCACAAATCTTTGAAACATCTGTTGGAACAAAAAGTTCATACTGAAGCTCAATACAAATGGATCCACAAGCTTCATGGATATCAATATAGGGTGGAGTACAAAAAAGAGAAAGAAAATGAAGCTGCATATAGCCTATCAAGAAGGGGGGAAGCTGCACTAACTGCTATCACTGTAATAGCTGCAGATTGGATTGACAGTTTCAAACAACAAATGGCAGACTCTGAATACTACAAGAAGAAGTTAGCCAAATGGGAACAAGGTAAACTTGATCCCAACAAATATACTCTCAAAAATGGTCTGCTATATTACAAAAATAGGCTTTTCATAGACCCTGATTCAAACTTTATCAAGGAGATGTTGAAAGAACATCATGACATGTTGCAAGGAGGGCATTCAGGGGTGGTTAAGACCTTACACAGACTGAAAAGAGTTTGCTATTGGAAAGGAATGAAGAAGATTGTCCATGAATATATAAGATCATGTGACATCTGTCAGAGGAACAAGGGAGAAAACTTATCCCCTGCAGGTCTTCTCCAACCATTACCTATCCCAAATAGAGTGTGGGAAGACATCTCCTTGGACTTCATTGAAGGCCTGCCACCTAGCTATCACAAAACAACTATAATGGTTGTTGTTGATAGGCTCTCCAAATATATACACTTATTTGCATTAAGCCACCCTTATACAGCAGCAAATGTAGCTCAAATTTTTCTAGGAGTGTTCAAACTTCATGGAATGCCAAGATCTATGGTTTCAGATAGAGATCCTGTCTTCACTAGTCAATTTTGGAAGGAATTTTTCAAGCTACAGGGCACCCAACTGAGGCACAGCACTGCATATCACCCTCAAACTGATGGCCAAACTGAGGTAACTAACAGATGCATAGAAGGCTATTTGAGATGTTTTTATAGTCATAAACCTAAGGAATGGAGTAAACACTTACTGTGGGCAGAGTTTTGGTTTAATACCAACTGGCATTCTGCCACAAAGACTACTCCCTTTGAAGCAGTATATGGGAGAACCCCTCCACACTTGCTCACCTACATACCTGACACCACTCCAGATCCAGAAGTTGCTGAAGCTATTCTATCCAGGGACAATGCACTCCAGTTATTGAAAGACAACCTCTAAGTGGCACAAGATAGGATGAAGAAAATGGTGGACACACATAGAACTGAGAGGAACTTTGATCCAGGAGATTGGGTCTACTTAAAATTGCAACCCTATAGGCAAACTTCAGTGGCACAAAGAAGGCCTCAGAAGCTATCCCCAAAGTATTTTGGCCCTTACCAAGTGGCAACAAAAATAGGGACAGTAGCCTACAGGTTGACACTTCCTGAGGGATCTCTGATACATCCCACCTTCCATGTTTCACAACTCAAGAAGCACATCAGCCAAAATGTTACCATTCAAGCTGGACCACCTAGCCAAATTGAGGAAGCTGTACTGGAACCAGAATGGATTCTCGACAGGAGGCTAGTGCAGAGAAGGCAAAAGGCAGCTGTGGATTTACTGGTTCAATGGAAGGACTGCTCTGAAGACGAAGCCCAGTGGGTACATTATGAAGACTTCATCAAGAATTATCCACACTTTGACCTTGAGACAAGGTCAAAATGAGGAGAGGGCAATTGATACATTCCAATTCAATAAGCCATAGCAGTAGGCAGTAGGCCACTCTGTTAGCTCTGTTAAACCTGTTTGATACAGACTGTAATTGATTGGCAGTTAATTGGCCGTTAGCCAGGTCAGCTGATTGGCCAGGTCAGCACCAACAGCTGGCATTCTGTTAGGCTTGCCAGGCCATTAGTAACTGCCTATAAGTAGCTGTCAGAAGAAGAACAATGTAGCCAATTTGTTGAGAGATTTCTCATTCTCCTTCTTCTAATATTTCCCTGTCAATTTCCTTTCCCTGCAATAAAATCAATCTGTTCTTCCCCAAATTCTTCTCAAACTTCTTCTGAATTCTTTACTTGTTACTGATCAAGCTGATATTATGGCACATTTGCTCAAATCACCCCCAGCTCCTGGTATGTCAGGAAGGGCACATACCAGTTGGATCCCCCTACAGCTAACCGTATCCATTGTATCCCTGTAAACAAATTCATGCAGAAGTTGTATTTACAGCCGTGTAAGAACTTGTATGTTACATAGGCAATATAAGGAGTTGGCAAAGTTTCTAATTTTGTTTCCCATTAATTAAATAGTTCCACATTATCATGCTTAATTAGGTATCTTTATGTCTGTTTAATTATTGTATACATGTATGCAAAGAGTATATAAAATATGTTTTGCCAAATAAATATTATTTCCAGAAAGGTGAACTTACGAAAATACACATGGCAGGAGATTAATACAGCAATCTTATCCATGAAACAAGCAGAAATTAGTCTTCAGGACATTACACAGAAAAATAGTCTCTACACAAATCTAAAGGAATATTGACCATCCACTATGAAAATTTTCCTTCTCCACTATCAATGCATGGTTACTTACATTAAATTGTGCATCAAGGTCAGCCTGTCCTTCAATTATCTCAATCAATTCTTGGATATGCTCTGGAGGAGCACTATCTCCAAATATGCTAAAACTCTTCAGGAAGTCCATAAACAACTTAAACTCAGCACCAGTTACGTCTTGCAAACTCTGAAATAGAAGACATCCTATTGTTAAAAAGCCACTTGCATATAAAAGTATGGAGTCAAGATCATGCCCAAAGTGGCCATTTGGCAGGTACAAAAAGAAACATTACCAACTATATTCAAATTGTGTTCAGATAATCATTGATAGAAAGGGATTAAAACCTACTCTTTTCACCAAATCCGTGACATGTCTTTCCATTTCAACCTGAGGCTTCAAGAGCTCAGCTTTCAAAGGGAACACCTGGCGGAAGAAATATTCGGATAATGTACTAGTAATAACACATTACAGGAAAAAAAAACTGCAGATCAAGACGTTTCCTACCTTGTCCTTAAGAAAACAGATAACTTTTTCACGAACAGCTTCCATGCCAATCGCAACATGCTTAAACAGTGCTGTCAAAGAAGCTGCGGCAAATAAAAAAGGCCAATCAGATATAAGGCATGATGGCAACTCCTAATGTGCTGTCTCGGGTATCCACATCTTTCTACTATCAATCACATCACTAAGATGGAAAACATGAAACCCAAAATGAAGCTAACCTTTTTTTTCTTCTGGATATTAAAAACAGAAGCCGATATTCTTTTACGGTTCATTTGGGGATGAAGCCTTGTTACCTAGGAAGCACCGAAACAGCTAACGGATGCAGAATCCAGTCAGATTCTTACATAACCAAACGAGTTCATAAGCTGATTCGCCTGGGACATGTTGGATCCTGTGTGTGTATGGACCTTGGATATTTAAATTTGGTTTTCTTTTTCCCATTTTACCCTCTCTGACATATATAAGAAATTTTCATTATCATACATGAAATGAAGGGTATAATGGGCAAAAAGAAACAAAAAATAATAATTCAAGGTCTAAACTCTCCAATTGGACATGTCAGGGCTTAAACTCTAAACTGGTATAAAATTCAGTGTCTAAACACTAATTAGCCCTTATTAGTTCCTTCCTATCTAACAACAAAACATAGATAGGAAGTAGGAACTAATAGTTAGTCATTTAGATCCAAAATGTTATTAATAGATGCACTGCCTGGCATATTGTGTCCTAATTTTTCAAGGTTGTGGTGTCGGCATGTCGGCTTCGCCTCGTGTCATGATGTCATGTCCATGTAAAATAGTTGTTACTTTATACTCGAGGCATGTAATTATTCTCCTAGTGTAAGGAATTCAAGAAAGAAATGGTGGGGTGTAGTTTGCAGTCCATTTCTATTCATGCATCTAACTAATACTTACTCAGCCACATGGCAATGACACATAATTCGCTTGAAGATACAATTGTCAATCTGACATCTGGTAGAGTTTAAGTCACTTGACAAATGTCTTCCTGAAATAGGATATAGATTATTTCAGCAATTACAACCAAGCCTTCTATTCCAGGAAATAGATGGCCGTCTTAATGTTCATTCCTGTACATGAAGGTTAATCAATTGAAACATGTTGGTAATCTTTGAAATTCATAAGGCGTCCCTGGCATATAAGTATTCTCCAATTGTAAGCAATTTCAGAAAGAAGTGCTGTAATTTGCAGGCCATGTTTATTCATGTGTCTAACTAATAAATTACTCAGCCACATGGCAATGACGCATAATTCACTTGAAGATACTACTGGCAATCTGACATATGCTATAGTTAAGTCACTTGTCGAATGTCTTCCTGAAATAGATAGAGATTATTTTGACAATTACAACCAAACATTCTATTCCAAAACAATAGGTGGCCGTCTTACTGTTCATTCCTGTAAATGAAAATTAATCAATTGAAGCTTGTTGGTAATCTTTGAAATTCAGAAGCTCATAATAACCCACCCTTTTGACTGCTGTCATAGCTGCCCAAGTTCTAGGAATCCTGGATTCTTTTCTCCGTGCTAATATTGCAATGTTTCTTCATGATTTTGAAAGCCTCTTTAGTATTCATACCACACAATTTCAATGTTAGAGGCTTCATGTATCCAGAATCTCAGATTTAGAGGCTTTTACAAATCTACAATGTACAAGACATGTCAAGGGAAGTGCAGCTCCATTCATAGTATGCAGTACCTTAATTAATGACTTAAGAATTGTATTCAAAGAACCTTCAGATGATTTAACAGTAAGAAATTTGGTTGTCTAAATGAAAGACTGCCTGATCCTAAACTAGAATCTCAAATTTAATTCCTGGCGGGTTTGTATGATAAGAAGTGTTGGGATCAATTAGTACTAAAACCTTCTAGGTGATTAATTATAATTTATTTGTTTAAATTCTATAATTTGATTTTGGAAGGATTTGTATTATTATATATTCTATTCCAAGCAGGATAGGATTAAGATTATATGATTGCAGCATTTTAGGATTATGATTTGTCTTAAATAGGGCTTATCTTAACTTAATAAAACTAGGATTTCTAAAGACTTTAGTAAGAACCTACAAATCTTGTAATGACATAGCAATTTATTATTGAAGTTTATTTATAAGCGATTGGTTCTCTTGAGCTATCTTTCCTAGGTATTTCTAGGGCTTCTTCCTACCGGCCAATAGAACGATATCCATCCCCCGGCTACCACTATGCCAGTTGGTATCTCCCGACCTGATGATCACTGACGCAATCGGAGACAACCATGTCGGTACTCTTCCCCAACAAGTTGATTGTACAGAATAAATTTGTGCGGAGATCAAAGATATACTTGCTACCCAGAGAATCGAAGGGATTGGTTGTTAGCAAGATGTGCCCGTCATTCGTGCTTGTGTTATCCCTCCTGACGATTATGAGCAACCACACCAAAGCCCTACCATCGATTTCATCATCCACCATATTTCATTATCTTTCATGTCGTCATCCACGATTCCACCACCACCTTCTCGTTATCTTCTACATCATTCCACCACCTTCTGGTTATATTCCATGTCATCGTCCACCACCATACTGATACGAGTGAACAACCAATGGATATATATATATCAAGTTATCGATATGATCTAGTTGACAAGAAAATATTATCTTGAAGAAGATGAACAATTTGAAGAATTTCATACCATTCAAGATAATTATGTGGGCGAAAGATGGAAATTTGAAGATTTTAGCTACAAATAAGTTCAAGACTTCAACAGACCACCAACTAAAGAAGAAGTTCAAGACTTCAACAGACCACCAACTAAAGAAGAAAGCATGATACAGAGATAATCGAGAGCATCCCGCGATATCAAATTAAAGTTGAAGAGCCAGAAGTTGGACAACACATTCTTATGGAAGAAGTTGCAGATCAAGAAATCTTGGTTGTTTATATTTCAAAAGTTCAAGATGGCAATGAAGAGAAACAAGATGTGTCAACAATAAAAAAAAAAGACATCCCATCATTGAAGGTCACATCAAAGCTGCAACTACTATTCGAAGAATTACAGGAGATCTTTGATGTAATGTCCCGCTCCGCTCGGTGACATTGTGCTGGTATGTTAGCTTGAATAATCTAGTTGGACTTGGATTCATGCGAAGAAATCATTTCAGAAATCTATATGATTGGGACGGAAAGAAATTTCGTCAAAAGTGAGTGGTTTTGATCATGCTTTTCTCTATCTCCACTCCTTAATAAAAAAATTTAATATTTGTTGCTATATTCCTATCAGATTTATGATGCTAAAATAAAAGAACCGAGATAAAAGAGATTATATGTATTGCTTTAATTCATGTCGGTTTATAAGTGGCGATGAGTAAATGAACTTACCCTTAAACAAGGGAAGTTGTATAGTAGAGATCGAATTGTCATTGAACGGGTTGTTCTATGGGAAGGGATTGTTCTGGGACCGTTGAGTTGCCGGTGATAAATTCAAATCATTGGATCATTACTGATATTTTGGGACTGTTGAGTCACTAGTTGTATTGATCCTGGAATAGGAAGATGGTTTGCGAGCTACGACTCGAGAAAATGTGATAAATGAAATGAGAACGTGTTGATACAAAGATTATTCCAAGCTTCTATTAGTATTATCGTACATGTTATGTTTTATAGCTAAGTTGCATATGCATGCATGGTAATGGAGAACTTGTGCAAAAGATTTTAGTTTCTCGAAAGGTATCCGCGGCCACGGAATCGATTCAACCTAGGAGGAACATGGATATTTGGTGCTGACATATAAGCACAGGAATTACGGACCTTCAGTGGACTCATTATCTGCACTGTAAGGATCATCGTAATTCCCAAATGGATAGTCCAAAATGGTGTCACCAGTGACCATCATATAGTTAGGCTCCATGCTAATGACAATTGTTTACAAGCCTAACTAGTTGATGTAGGGACGGACTCGTGACACCTATATGGTGAACTCTAAAATTTTTTTTTAGAGACGGAAAAATATAGAACTATAATTTGGTATGTTAATCCTTGATTTGCAGGGAATGATGGTGGCTTTGGGTAAGATTCACAGTGTCAGTGACATATTTACATTTCATGTTCAGGTTACGAAATTGTTAACCGACCCTCGAGAAAGTAAAAATATCGCATAATACTTTTACATGTTCTTACATGATTATTGTGTTGATTTAGGTGAGTCGTGTTAATACCGCTCACCAGTACATTTTCCAATGTGCTTACCCTCGCCCCTACATGTGCAGAGAATCACTTGGACAATCTGAGGCTTCGGAGCTCTTCGACAAGTTGAAGCTTTCCTTCAAGGATATTATTTGTTGTTAAATGTATGAAACATTGTTCACTGTATTAGTATACCATGAGTTCTAACTTCTAAGCCATGTAGCCATATTTTGATCGACCATGGAGGGTCTTTGTATTCCGCTACAAATTGTCCATAAAGAGAATTGTTTTCATATAATAATTGTCTATCAATTTTTCTACTTATTCCTACTGCAACGACTCTATTTTTAGATGCTTCATCGACCGTGCACATTTATGCCTTGTACAAGTGCAATTTAGACTTAGTACGACATCACGTCCAGTAGCAACTTTTGGTTCTTCGAAACCGGAATGTGACATTTGCCACCAATTAATTGACTACCACCAATAAGAATGTTCACACCAAACGGGCTCGATTGTTATATGTAGCCAAGAATTTAAGAATCGTACAAAGATCGAAGTCATAGAAAATATAAGTCAGTTAAAGATCAAATTCGAAGAGCACATGGAGATCATTTGAAGAAAAAGACAGCTCTACCCTAAGTACTTGTTCTTTGGAAGGGAAGGTTTCAAACTTCACTTATGAACTCGATGAATTGTTTTAACAGGGAGAATGTTGTAGATATTATTAGGAGATATTTTAGAAAGCTCTTTGGAGATTAATTGGGATTTATTTGTTCAAATTCTAGAATTTGAACAAATAAATCCCAACTAATCTCCTAAACAGTTTCCTAAAATATCTTCTAATATCACTACATCATAAATACAAAGGAACATGCCTTCTCTGGAGCGGCCACAGTTTCAGGTTCATTGGTATCTATAGAAGTTGTAAGATCAGAGAGCAATTGGTAACATGATGGTTCCAGATAAAATAAAGCATTTTGTGAAATCTACATATTTTCATTTCTCACGTGTTTTAACATCTCACCATCACAGAGAACCCAACAGTTAGCTTGCACTAAATGTGGAGTTTCACTGGATGACAACTCCTTGTTTCGGGAGATATATGTTGTTGCTTCTAGGCGTGAACATATTTCAGACCCCACGTCTGTTGAGCAATCGCTTGCACAACCATGATGAGACCTTACATATGCGCTATCCAGTATAAACCTAACATACTATTTACTTTAGGGTTTGGGCACTACACTCTTTGCATGCAACCAGGTGATTTTGTGGGACCTGGCTTGCAGGGAATGCCTCTAACGTACATTGTGAACAGCTATTAAATTAAGATTATATCAAAATCTAATTCACCTTTTAGAACTGATAGTACACATTTATATTGAATACACATTTATATTGAGCTTGAGACCGTCATTTTCAGTAAAGAAATTAGATTGTATGTATGGTGTCCTCTACCCACTCCCTACTAGGATAATTCAAACAAGGATTGGAACTAACAGATTATATATTTACAGATTTTGTGATGTCATTCTAACATGTTATGGACCTATGCACTCAAAAGTGCTTCTTCTATAAAGTTTTTCATTTTAGAATCAAAAATAAAAATATACAGAAGAAAGCAGAATAATGATATACATGATAACCTGATACAAGTAATAGGACTCACCTTTCACATCCTGCCTTAAAAGAGACATGAGAGCCTTGTGCACTGCATCTCGTTCCACATTTTCCTCTGTTGCATAAAAGATACAGCGATAAAATCTACACCCACCTAGAACTGAGAGAAGTTGCAGAGAATAAATATGACAGCAGGAAATACCATATGTTAGGAGTTGACCAAGGACATCCACAATTTTAGAAACATCTTCTGAATTATCCTTGCAGAGAAGAGGGAGCCCACGAATTGCTTGTACTCTGATCTGTAACCATTGATACTTTATAAGTAAGTATTTCGCTCTTCAAGACTGCAACAAAAACTAAATGCACCAAATATTGAGAAATCAAACCCTGATGCCGTAGATTACAAGCATGCAGGACTATTCATGATAAATAAGAGAGCTAGAGATTCTAATTATCAAATCATCCTTTTGGAGAATGGAATCGAACCTCAAGCATTACACATAAGTATCTCAATTACCTCTTCTTCTTATATGTTTAAGTAACTCGACCCTATTACAGTATTGCATATGAATGTTGTAGATATTAGCCCATTACATGCTAGTTTGTTGATGATAATTAATGTCAAGTTAGCATGACTTAAAAGTACGAGTATTAGTAACAATAGCAGAAAGGGGTGTGGGTGTGGCCCATGTGGGGGTGGGTGTTCTTCCTTGTGGCCATTATGAGCTTTCATTTGAACTTTCCACAGTATTGACTGGAATTGATGTCTAGATATAGTTCCAGTTTAGTCCCACTAAAGAAACAACAAAAAACTCATCCAGAATAGTTACACCAGTAAACACTAAAATATAGGCAACTAGAAAGCTCTAACAAGTAAATGTCTCAAGATTTTGATAACAGGAGGGGAAGAGACAACAAACACTGTCAAAACAACTACGCATCCAGGAAACACATAGTCGCTAGGAGCTTTAAACAATCTCCTCAGAACTCAAGTCTCCTTCCCACCGCGAATTCACGGATAAACAATTTCTCATCAAAGGAACTCCTCCGTCCGACATAAACGAACTCGAATTTTCCTCATATTTACTACCCCAACTTGTCGGTTTCTCAAATAATGTAGTACAGGCTCGATTTAGAAGATATAACCCCAGGAAGTGCAGCCACTCAAAATATCGGTGCCCAGTCCATGCTGTGTCATGTTGGACACAACACAGACACTCCAGAGTACACTAGGACACCAAATTTAGTGCCATGTCCGTGCAACATAGATGTGACCACAATGTATCACTGGCAACAACACCTCTATAGGGGAAACCGATCAATTTACTATCAATTCAGCAGAGAAGAAATTTGCACCGAACGAGTCCGTAAAAAACCCTAATTAGAAGGAATGGGAGACGAAAGCTGACCCCGAGCTCGTCCTCCTCGAGGAGATCGAACTGTGCGGTGAGGGCCTGGGCGGCGAGGCCGGGGAAGAACTTGAAGAAGCGGGGGATGAGCTGCGCCGCCAGCTGCTTCGCCTTCACGCTCCCTCCCTTCACCGCGGTTATTATCCCCTCGTAGTCGCTCACATTCTGCTTCCGACAAACAAAAGGAGATCCCAACATCAGTAGAAACCCTAATTCTTTTCAAAACCCTAAAAACCTAACTTTTGAAGAACGAGGGAAGGGCGGGGGGGGGGGGGGGGGGGGGGGGGGGGGGGGGGGGGGGGGGGGAGAACCTGGCTTTTGTCCTTGGCTTCATTGAGGCGCTCGCCGAACTCGTAGAGCTTCTCGACCTCGGCCGCGTCGCTCGACACCGCGCCCATGGCCGTCGCTGTCGCCAGCGGGACAGAAAGGGAAGGGGGGGGGGGGGGGGGGGGGGGGGGCCGGGGGGCGTGGTAGAGTAACCGGGGGTAAGAATAAGAAGAAGAAATTTTGGACAAAAGTAGAGTTCTCAAGTAAAATTTACTATTCCGAGGTTTTTACTTTTTTTTTTTTTTAAAGGGGGGTTTTACTAGCCCAATGGCTAAAGTGGATGGCATCCGTGTCATTTCCACTCAATATGATAGCGTTTTTTTTTTTTTTCCCCTAAGGGCACCACATTTTTTAGTTAGGGGCAGTCCAAAAATATTTGTAAATATTATAATTTTGTCATCAGTTTTTTTTAGCAATGCTACAGTTACAACCAAACATTTACAACCTTCTTACAACCACTACCCATTTGCTGACATGTGGGCAGGCCTGGCCCACATGTCAGCAAATGGGTGTAAAAAAAAAAAAAGAAGAAGGTTGTAAAAGTTTGGTTGTAAACCAAACATTTCCCTTTTTTTTACTTGGAGGCAACCCAACAATAGATATAAAAGATAACTTTTCTATTTTTTTCTCTCCCTCCCTCTACTCTTTTCCTCTCTCCTCAACTCTTTTCTTCTCTCCCTCTACTTTTTTCTCTCTCAACATTATAGGTCATAGAATTAAACCCTAGTCCAAAAATTTTCCCAAATTTTCTTCCTTTTTTTTTTTGAGAATTATCCCAAAAAAAATTCTTCTATCTCAATCATGTTTGGCACAAATTTTCTCTCAAATTTGTCTAAGATCAGCTACCAAAAAATGTTTTCACTTATACTCAAAATCAGAAAACATAAACATAAATATTAGGTTTATAATCACTTTAGGGTTCATGAATGAATTTTTCGAACATGATAATTCTCACATATTTCTTGAAACCCTAACCCTAGAACACGACAAATCATTTTAGCCGTTCGGCTGCTACAGTTTCAAATAGGACTGACAGGCTCCTGGCAGTCCTACGTTAGTGTATGACTGCCAGGGTGCTGGCAGTCCTAATTGAAACAGAGACCAAGTCAACATATCAATCTCATAAATTCAGTCAAAAACATTGGACTGCCAACATAGTGGCAGTCCTTGCTTCATGTGGGACTGTCCATTTGCTGGCAGTCCTGAATGGATGTGTATCAAAATTCTCATACATAGAATTATGAGTTGGACTGCCAACATTGTGGCAGTCTTTGCTTCATGTTGGACTGCCCAATTACTGGCAGTACATATTTTACAATGGACTGCAGGACAGCTGTCACGACCCGCACCCGCTTTTCGGATACGAGACGTGTCCAAGCCAGCCTACGTCGTAGAGTCGGCGGTAGAACGCTGTCAAGCCCGCAAGAAATAAATGCTCAAAAAATTACATTTGCTGCTCATTCACATTTCTAAATTTATTACAACATTTACAAGATTTATATTTAAAGAAAAACAAGACTTTACATTTAATGGAATTGATACAACTGCTTTCTATTTCTAGGTTGGCCTCGGCATACCCAAGTCTTTCTAATGCTAAGAGTGATCGCGGCTAAACCTGAAAAATGTTGGTTTCCAGTCAGGAATGGAACAAGTACACAAACCGACGGCAATGCGAAAACACAATAGAATTAACAAGACATGAAAATAACATATGAGATATCAAAACTGGAAGATAACTGATGACATAGCACGATAGAGAAGTAAAGAAAAAATAAAAGACATCTACCTAGGTGGGTGTGAAATATCTGTTTCGACATGTGAACGGCTAGGGGGTAAATTCGGCACCCTGCACGTGTCGTGTGCAGCTGCTATTCTCCATGAAAGACACGGGGGATAGTTCTGGGTAGTCCACATGTCTACTAAGATATTTCCCTCCCGACTACTCCGTGTGACGAGCGTGTCAACAAGCAGCAAGATATATGTATAGACATGAAACGAAAAGATACTATGAATCGGAAAGCAATCAGAAAGTGCACTTGTCTAAGGTCCTTAGGGAGAAACCAATAATACTATACCACTCAATGAGCCACAATCAGTCAACACATGTAGAAGTCTCCGGATGCTGAAATAAACATTACCAACGTTCTCAGAATAGTCAAATTAGCTAGGATTGCATGTCCTTAAGTCCAATTCTGGACATAGGGGTAAAACGGTAATTTCAGGCAAAAACGATGTCCGCCGTTGGACCCGCTTTGCACCGAAATACGTGCCAAAGTCAATGGTCTCTAAAGTCGTCAAACTACATGTCTACGGATCCGATTTTCCGATACGAACCCAAAGGTATGTCCAATTTTGGATTCCGAGGGGCCGTGCACAAAATCGCCCGTTGAGTGGGACCGTGGGGCCCGTAAAACGACGTACGATTCAATTATCTCAGAATTGGACCAAACTTGGCATACAGGACTAGAAAAATGATACGGTCCTGCTGGCGTAAGTTTCGTCTCGATCTGACGAGCACACACAAAGTTATGACTGAATTTGTATTGTATGGATACGGGGCGATTTCGACGGATACGCATCAAATTCGTCGCGCACACGCGACCAATTTGAATTCCGTCAAAGCCCACACGACCACGAAGCCGTTACGCACCTTTCGATGCTTTCGGTTCGCGACCACGTCGCCCGGAATGGCGGAACGCACGTCGTGTGGATGGATTTTATGGTTTTTAAAACAGGTTTTCTCAATATTGGGAAACCGATTTCTCGGCGCACAGTGATCAAAATTGATTTCTGTAACAAAGGTTCTCTAGACCTATATGTTGGGTTTAACTTCTGTTCAGAAAGTATGCTGATTCGAAGAATAGGTTGGTGGGAAATTCGACGTCAAGTTGGGTGTTTGGACTGTTCTAAACTCTGTTCTTGGGACGGTTTTTCATCGACTTTGGGTCAATTTTACGAACGACTGAGGGAGGCTACTTACAAACTATTTGAACAAGATTAAAGGGGGTTGGGTTAGGTACGTACCAGAGAAAATGACTCTGGAAACGATCGTGGAGAACCAGTGCCGCGAAGTCGGCCTTCTCATACATAGAATTATGAGTTGGACTGCCAACATTGTGGCAGTCTTTGCTTCATGTTGGACTGCCCAATTACTGGCAGTCCATATTTTACAATGGACTGCAGGACAGCTGGCAGTCCAACTTTCTCAAAGGACTGCCCGACTGCCTGCAGTCCTATCTGTCTCGTGCCAGACTGTTGGCCATAACGACGAACATAAACCCTAAATTCGTTTTAGGGTTCGAATTTCACGCCAAAAATTGGTCTTATTGTGTTCGAATGATACAAAAATGAACCATAAATTCGTTCTAACCTATTTTAGAAAACTATTTTGATAATTACCAAAGATTCAATAGATTTTAAACGAAAATATAGCAAAAGTATATCAAAACATATCTAGATTGTGATGTACGTTTGGGCTTGGGTGACATTGCTTGAAATTGCATGAATGAAAAAAGGAATTTAGGGTTTAGTAATTTGGGTTTGGAGTTATGGAGAAGAGGAATAGAGTTTAGGTTTAGGAAAATAGAAGAGAGAGAAAATATTTGATGAGATGAATTGTTAGAAAAGGTTTGGAGGGGAGGGGAGGGGGAGGGGGAGAGGGGGGCAGCCCCAGCAAAAGCTCCACCTTCTTGGGCTGCCCCCAAGTAAATTTGGTGGTGCCCTTAGAAAAACCTATGATAGCGTAGTATGGTAGAGGTCCCTCTACAATTTTTTCAGTTTTTATCAACCCTTATTTTCAAATATAGCCGTATAATCTTTTTTCCAAAATTTAGGGTCTGTTTAGTAAATAGGAATTGGACTCTGGATTTAGTTTTTTTTTTTTATAGAAAATTTGAGTGGCACCCTACTTTGTTTACGCTTATTTAAGGTGCACTCCACCACTTTACACTATTGTAATTCAACCCCCCCTCCCCTCACTTTTGACGGATTCCGTCCAATATGGACGGTCAACTGGGTGATCCAATTTTTTTGATAAAAATACCTCTGACTTGTTGTCTTCTTCCCGTGTCTCTCGCCGCTGCCACCCCCTCCCGCTGCTCAGCGGCGAGGTCGGGGAGGGGAGAAGAAGCGGCGGTGGTGGTGGTGGTGAAGATGGCGTTTGTCACGCCCCAGAACCACAATACTGGAGAGCGGAGGAATGACTCAGCCAGCTACGTATTACGGGTAGATGAATACCGTATAATACGATCAATGCTGTCTAATAAGACGAGGGGGTGCATACTACATAAGAGTCTCACTATGGTCACTTCACAATATTATCTCAATCATTCAAACAAGAAACAGAAATAGAGAACATGTGAGATAAAGCAGTAAGGCGTCCCAAACGCTCAGTCAAAATGTTCTTGATATCTGGCTCTACAAAACACAGCCAGATGATGTAGTAAGTATACACAATTGTTATCAGCTGCAGCCTGAATTAGTTACAATTATGTAAAAGTAGGTACAAGATAATCCGATTAACATGTCGGTGCCAAACGGCAAAGTATAAAGTATTTAACAAAAACGAGCGGGGAAGTAAGGAACCCACTCGAGTCCTCCTGCGATCATCCCTCTAGTATTGACCATCTTGGAGGTAGAAGTAGGCTGGATCCTCGGGGACCGGCTCTAAATCTGGCCATGCAAAACCAGAGAGGTTAGACCTCTAATAGCAAGTACCGCAAGGGAGCACGATATGAGGAATGAAGCCAGTAAGAAGACAATATGATAATAGATCTGCTATCTACTAGGATTCACATAACATCACGATACTTCGAACCAACCTCCCAACCAAACAAGGACAGAAGTTGGCCTGTCATGTCCTGACATTCTGATCGTCTCAGTTAGGCAACAGAGTAGGTACAGTACACAAACAAATCAATTTAAACGGCCATACAACTACTACGGCTTGCTACTGTGAGTTCCAAGTTATCCTAGAATTATGCAATAAAGGATTCCTCAGTTCTTACTATGTGCAAGCAAGGCTAGTCTATCCAATCAATCAATTGCGCCAATCATGTATTTAGACGAGTCCCAGCGGGACGCCGTCGTTAGTATACCATGTACTTTTTAAAATAATATAAGCAGATACCGCTCCCTGCCCGTGTGACAGATTTGCAGTATCTGTAGGTACCAGCCGACCTGTCGGGCACTTAATAGTTCCAAGAGAGCTGCCATGTAAGAACTCGGGAATCCATTCTCTCCATGCAATCATTATTTTATTTAACTCAATAGTCTCTACGTTGAGTGAAGTCCCATGCCGTGGATCATGGTCATTCAGAATGAGTACTTTCGTACGGTGGTACGATATGTACAACTCTACAACGATACCCGTGCAGTTAGGTTGTAGGTCTTACATAGCGTAATGCAACAATCAAAACTAACCACGGAATAATCATGTCTTGACCATAAAGTACACATGCTGCTTTTGTAAAATAAATAAATTGAAACCTGCATGTGTCTGTATGCCAATATTCATGATCAGCCAGTCGATTACAATAATTCATAATTAATATGAACATGTCTCATTCATTCAATTCAATAAGATGACTAGCCAGCCTCTTAGTTCCAATTAGGAACGCATGATCAATTTGCTAAATCAAGATAACAATTCTTGTTTATTAATGTCAAGACAATAATTAATGTTAATAAATGCCAAGTCAATCAATCAATGGTAATAAATGTCAATCAACAATTTATGTTTAATTAATGCCAACTCGGGACAGAATTAGCCAACAGAACATTATGGGCAGCCATAGGCAGATGCCTATTTATGCGGCTAGGCAAGTCGGGCTCCATCTATGCGGTCTGGGAATAACAATTCATATGAGGCTCGAAGAACAAGCCTATGCGGCTGAGTGCAAATAAGCTTTATGCGGCTAAGATACAATGGGAGTTCATGCGGCTGCGGATGACTGGCCTCATGCGGCTCGGGTTTCGAATTCATGCGGCTGCAAGCAACGTGCGCTCATGCGGCTGAGAAATATCTCATACGGCTATGGATGACTTGCGCCCCTGCGGCCAGAGAAAATTCTATGAGGCTGAATAGATGCAAGCCTATATGCGGCTGGAAAGTCATGCAGCACCATGCGGCTGTAGGACTGAATACATATGCAGCTAGCTAAACTCATGCGGCAGATAAGTCTCATGCGGCTGACTAAGCCCATGCGGGTAACTAAGCCCATGCGGCAGATAAGTCTCATGCGGCTGACTAAGCCCATGCGGCTAACTAAGCCCATGCGGCTAACGAAGACTTGCCGCATGAAAACTCATGCGGTCAAGCACTGTTCTCCTTCTCCACTTTTTCGAGAAGAAGAACCATGGGAAGCCATTGCTTCCAAGCTCTATAAATCCTTCATTCCAAGCCCAAATCTGGACTTCCATGGGTCAAAATTGGGTAGGACAAAATTTTCTACAACATGAAACCATCAAAACTTGACAAATAACAAAACTACTAGATCAAAACTTAAAAAATCCGAAGATGCATTAAACTTAGATCTACAATAAATGAGCCATGGAAATCGAAAATGCCAAGTACTAAAGAGACTTAGAATCAAATAAGAAAGATGATAGAACAATAAAACTGGGATTCCATCATGAAGCAAGTTGGCACTTGCCATGGCGGCTGAGTAGGTGGGGAAGAGTTTATGAGGAAGAAGAAATGAAGAGAGTAATGGTGAAGTAATGAAGAGAGAGAAAGGGGATGGGCTTTAAATGAAGGGGTGGTGGTAGGTGGGAGTTTGTTTCGGTTCATGATGAACCAACAACTTAATCCAATCCAAGCCGAACCCAAAGCAAAGCTAAAGTAGAGTAAATAAAAGCAGAGGAAATAAAATGCAGAAATAAAATTACAGAAAATTAATTAACATAAAATTAAAGGGGTTTAATTACAGAACAATACATGATAAATAGTAAATAAATATATTAAAGCAGTACATGTATTAAAATACGTATTCTGGGAACGGGAAGTGACATCTCTACCCTCCTTAAAAAAATTTCGTCCTCGAAATTTCAAATCCAAGCAGGATAGGAATATCAAAACTAGGCTAATCTAGGTACAAGAAACTTGAGCAAGCAATCATTATTCAATGCTAACTAACAGATAACATATCTATATTAACAATCTACAATATCAAGTAGTTCTATCCATAGGGTGACAAGCATGAGGGGTTAAGACAATCAAGGTACACGGGAAGAAATATACCTTGTGAGTCAAACAGATATGGATACCGTGATCGAATATCATCCTCACGTTCCCACGTTGACTCTCCTAATGAGTGATGACTCCAAGCAACCCAGACAAGGCTAATTGTTCGGTTCTTGAGTATCTTCTCTCTTCGGTCCAAGATGGACACAGGCTGCTCCTCGTAAGACAGGTTGGTACCAACAACCAGCTCAGAATGATCAAGGATATGGCTTGGGTCCGATACATACCTTCGCAACTGAGATACATGAAATACGTCATACACCTCTCGTAATGAAGGTGGAAGAGATAAACGATAAGCAACATCGCATACCCTATCAAGGATAACGAATGGTCCTGCGTATCGCGGACTCAACTTCCCGCGAACGCCAAATCTAATGACCCCACGGGTAGGTGAGATCCGTATGAACACGTGGTCCCCAACGAAAAACTCTAGCGGCCTACGATGCTGGTCCGCCCAATGACGATGCCGATCTTGCGTAACTCGGAGTCGCTCTCTAATTCCCTTAACCAATTCAACTGTCTGAACAATTATTTCCGGGCCTAACATCTTCCTCTCCCGATATCATCCCATGCTAGTGGCGACCTACACTTCTTACCATATAGAGCTTCGAATGGTGCCATCTGGATACTGGCTTGATAACTGTTGTTATATGAAAACTCAACTAAATGCAGGTGGCTCTCCCAAGATCCTCCAAAATCTAGGGTGCAAGCTCGCAACATATCTTCCAAAGTCTGAATTGTCCTTTCTGATTGTCCGTCCGTCTGTGGATGGTAAGTCGTGCTAAATCTTAACTTGGTGCCCAGACTATGATGTAAGCTCTTCCAGAAATGTGATGTGAAACGGGTATCTCTGTCTGACACAATACTGACAGGGACTCCATGCTGCCTGACTATCTGTTGTATATACAACTCTGCCAACTTTTCTGTAGATTGCCCTACTCTGAAAGGAAGAAAGTGTGCTACCTTTGTAAGCCGGTCCACTATCATCCAAATAGCATCTTTACCACTTGGTGATCTCGGTAAACCGGTCACAAAGTCGATTGTGATGTGTTCCCACTTCCATTCCGAAATAGAAAGCGGTTGCAATAACCCAGCTGGCCTCTGCTGTTCTGCCTTCACTTGCTGACATACCAAGCAACGGAAAATAAATCTAGCTATCTCCCTCTTCATTCCATTCCACCAGAAGTACTGCTTGATATCTTGGTACATCTTGGTCCCTCCAGGGTGTATAGAATACTGAGAACTGTGAGCTTCTGCCATAACTTCCTGTCTAATATCTCTACTAGGCACACATAGGCGCGATCCAAACCTAAGGGTACCATCTTCATGAATTTACATCTCCTTTCTGAGTCCTGACTCACATTCTGCTCTAAGCTTCTGAATCCTTGGGTCATGTGCCTGAGCTGCCATGATCCTGTCTACCAAGTCAGATTGAACTTGTAGACTTGTTAGAACTCCTACATCACTAGGAAGTATAACTTCGATGCCCATCTCCTGAAGGTCTTCTAAGATGTGCTTCTGGGTTGTCAACATAAATGCGCCGCCTCTTCTGCTGAGAGCGTCTGCTACCACATTAGCCTTGCCTGGGATACTGAAGCTCCACATCATAATCCTTGATCAACTACAACCATCTTCTCTGCCTCATATTCAGCTCCTTCTGAGTAAAAATGTACTTCAGATTTTTGTGGTCTGTGTACATGTCCACTCGGTCACCATATAAGTAATGCCTCCATAGCTTCAAAGCAAATACTACTGCTGCCAACTCCAAGTCATGAGTTGGGTAATTCTTCTCATGGTCTCGAAGTTGCCTAGATGCGTATGCTATCACCTTCCCGTGCTGCATGAGGACACATCCAAGTCCTTTACCTGACGCATCGCAATATACTGTAAAACCTCCGGGTCCAACTGACAATGTAAGAATAGGTATTGATACCAACTTCTGCTTCAAGGTCTCAAATGATGACTGGCATTCTGCCGACCAAACGAATAGCACATCCTTCCGTGTCAAGCGGGTCATGGGTGCTGAAAGCCTTGCAAAGTCTGATACAAATCTCCTGTAATACCCTGCCAATCCTAAGAAACTCCACACATCAGCTACGGTCTTGGGTATGGCCAACTCTCTACTGCTTCTACCTTCTTGGGATCCACTGCTACTCCAGCTCCTGATATGATGTGACTCAAAAATGAAATGTGATCCGTCCAGAACTCACACTTATTAAGCTTGGCATACAACTGGTTCTCTCTCAGAACCTGTAACACTTTCCTGAGGTGGTCTTCATGCTCCTCTTCACTGGCAGAGTATACGAGGATGTCGTCAAGAAACACAACGACAAACTGATCTAAGTATGGCATAAAGATGCGGTTCATCAAATCCATAAATATTGCTGGAGCATTGGTCAAACCAAACGGCATTACTAAGAATTCATAATGCCCATACTTCGACCTGAATAATGTCTTGGGAATATTCTCCTTCCGAACCCTCACTTGATGATACCCTGAACGAAGATCTATCTTGGAGAAAACTCTAGCTCTGCTCAACTGATCAAACAAGTCATCGATCCTGGGTAGTGGGTACTTGTTCTTTACTGTTGCCGCGTTAAGTTTCCTGTAATCGATGTACAATCTGGATGACCCACTTCTTCCCACAAGTACCACTGGTGCTGCCCACGGTGATATGCTAGCTTGGATGAACTTCTTCTCCTTCAGTTCCTCTATGTGCTGATATACCTTGGCCTGCTCTGAATCCGCCATTCTATAAACTCGATCTGATATCGGTTTAGTTCCAGGTGCCAATTCTATACTGAACTCAATATCTCTAACCGGTGGTAGACCTGGAAGTTCTTCGGGAAATACGTCTAGAAATTCTTCAACTACCTTCGGGATTTGAACTTCTTTCATTGCTGTTACTACTCCCTGCTCTTGTTGAGTCGCCACTGATCTGACTAAGGTGAACCGCTTCATGCCTGGAATATCAAAAGATACACTCCCACTACGACAATCTATTGTCGCATGACTGTCTTTCAGCCAGTCCATGCCTAAGATAACGTCGAACTTTCCAATAGAAAATTCTATCAACCGGGCGGGTAAGGAATGCCCGTAAACTACAACACTACATGCTAGAATAACTCTACTAACTCCTACGAGCCTATTGCTGTCATGCCCCGACTCGCCGAATCGGTCGCCATCGCCTTGACTCGATATAAATCGATCCCCACGGGTCGGGACGTGATGCCGTGTAAGTCTTTAATGGACTTGCACAAGGCAAGGATGTGCAATTGGAAATTCCTTTTGACTCGACGCATTGAAATTAAACAGTGCAGAGAGTTGAAGACATAGCATAGGAAGAAATTTAGCTTTTCATTCATAAGCTTGCAAAGTATGTGCAAGGTCATTTTTACATTACATATGCCGTTGCGGCTACATCTTGAAACACAAAAGAAAAACTCTCGACAAGCTTGCCCTGAAATAATCCTTGTCGTTCCATACATTTATGCCCCTTTATACATTTGAACAAAGCCTTCGATCTGAGTTGGGCTTCAAAATACTTCAAAATAGGAGAGCTGCGTGCCGCCTCCCATTCTTCAGCTTCAGGTCTAGTCTCGAGCTCCCGCAGCACGCTCGTTACCTGGGGAGTTGGGGGTTAGCACACTTGCTAGTGGATGGGACGAACCCACTCGTCTAAACCGATACTGCTTATTAAGGATTTTAGCATACGAAGTGATATTTCTATTTAGAACTATATGAATTGCAGTTCATATCGAAGGCACATTTTAAACGATAACACATAACCAATTTAAGGCATTCTTACCACGGCCGTGCTCCTTTCATGCACAAAATATACATGATACTTACCACATGTACAAGACAATAGGTGAGCATGCAGTCTATCCTATATGCGGTCATTGGTGATATCGACACCATGAAGGACGATTACGTAGCATTGCGACGCGCCCTCCAGTCCAGGTAGCGAGACTAACTGGAGGTCTCGCAATGCCTCGCGCCGAAGTACAATTTCCATAATTTCCTCCTAGGCCGATTCGGTCCCAGGGCCCCGGGTACCGTCTCGAGGAAAGCTCACCTTGTGCACAAGTCGTCCTTGACCATGCGAATGTATGAACAGTTTAATATGTATGAAGTAAATTGCATAGCGTAACCATTATCAAGTCCCGTAATCATTCCTACTCATGCAAGGGTCCTTTTCCCCGAAACCGTACGTTCTGATTTAGCATCCCGTAGGCACCAAATTCTCCGAGGCATGATGTACCGCAACCAAGGTTTTCATCGTTGTGTTTTGCATATTGGCATGAAATATATTCTATCTCTTAGAACTTTATCTTTTCTCTACTTAGTGTGAACCTATCGATTCAGAGTTAACTCTCTAGGTTGATAATTATCCCGAGCTCTTGATCTTAGTGGCAAGCATACATCCCGTTAGCATCATCGATTTGAACGTTGAACTTTAAGAATTTAGTTGGCAGGAAGGAGTAGAAAAGAAGGGGCCGAAGAACTACCCACCTAAGGAGATTGTGCCGAGAGTAGGAGAACGCTTCGCGACGGTCAAGCGTCAGTTACACGAACTCCTGCAATGGCACGAGCATCGAATTAGAACCCTTTCTTCAATCCTTCCTTCGAAATTCCCAAAGACGCATTCAGAAATCGACGCGAAAGCACACTATCAAATCCACGCAACAATTCGTTCAGAAAGGCAAGAAAACCAATAAAACCAACGGCAGACGGGTTGTGTCGCTTTCTTTAGAGTTCCTTCGCCAAGACGCCGTCTACCGCATCTAGGACTTATTCCAACAGTAGTCGATCCATTAGTTGGAACGGTACTCATATCACTCGTCCAAATCGATTTTATTGATGCCATGGTTTTTGTATACAAAACTCGTCGCCGAGTCAGACTAGCCATCTATGTTCTCGACCATGTCTGACTTGGCACGAGCCTATTATATAGTGCTTCGCCCCAACGGGAACGGGGCACTACAATTTTTAGTGAGTATATTCAACCTCCCTGGCAATGCCTCGAACTCCATTCCTAGCCGTGTCGCAAATTGTACAGATATAAATGAGTGTGATGCTCCCGAATCAAACAATGCTACTGCGGGATATGAGGCGACGAGAATGTTACCTGCCACAACATCTTCCGATACTAATGCCTCTTCCAAGGACAGTGTGAATGCCTGCCCTTGACCTCCTTGCTGGTTCCCATGCTGTGGCCTAGCCTGGTGCTGCTGCCGGCCCCTGCCTTGATGATGCTGGGGTGGTCTATGCTGGTGTTGCTGCATCGGCGGTCCCTGCTGCCAAAACATCTGAGCCTGTGGCATCAACGGACGCTGGGCCAATGGTCTCACTGCCACTGCTGGTCCTCGATACTGGCCTGCCCCTGGTGCTGGCAGAGCAGGAAACTGTTGTATGGGTCCTCCTGACCTCGAATTCATGGGACAGGTGGTAACCCGATGATCTGGATTTCTATATATCAAACACAGTCCGTTCAATGCACGACACACATCTCTAGTGTGCCCTACCTTCCCACAATAAGTGCAGCCCGCTGGGGGTTGCTGATTCTTCCTCTGTTGCTGCTGCTGCCTGGGTGGTGGTGGTGGCCCTCGCATTGCCACATCGTGAATGCGAATGCCAAGGGATGGTGCTGTTGTTCGGGGCGCTGCTCCCCCTCCTCCTTCAATCTGACTGTGGGATCTCTTCTGACCTCCAGTCCTTGCTGTAGTCCTCTGAATGGTGATCTCATGCCTTCGGGTTGCCGTCAATACCTCATCAAAAGTCTGGTAATTATTCCCCTCTATCAATTGCATGAGCTCAAGGTGAAACCCTTGCTGAAATCTTATAGCCCTCTGGCTCTCCGTTGCTACCATCTCTGGGACGAACCTACTCAATCTGCAGAACTCTGCTGCATAAGCATCTACTGTCTTGCCGGCCTGTTTGAGGTTGATAAACTTCTGTTGTAGCTCAAATTGCGCCACAACTCCATAGTACTTCATCTTGAATCTTGCTGTGAAATCGTCCCAAGCAACGGGACGTCTGATGCCTACTTCCTCTGATTCCCACCAATCACGTGCGAGATCCTGAAGTAGCAACTTCACCTGATCCACACGTACTTTTGCCGGTACCTTAGCCGCTGTCAAAATAGCCTCAATATCCTTAAGCCATGCATCTGCTGAGAAGGCATCCTCCGTGCCCTCGAAATGACGGAGGTTGAACTTGCAAAATCTGGTTGATGCTCCTGAATCTGGCCTTGCCCCTCTTTCCAAAGCTGTCTGCAATCCTTGGTTAAGTAGTACGTTCTGCTCTTGCAACTGAGCATGCATGCGCTGCTGGGCTTGTAGTGTCCCGCTCCGTGAAGGCACTAGATAGACAGAAAGATCGGATTGCTGGCTCTACAACAGTAGACGATTGATCTGGGTGAGTGGACAAAGACTCATTTTATGATTCGCTTGCGCCTAATAAGAATCTTGAGTTTTTGATTGAATGCTTTGTTAATAACAAGATGGTAAATCATCGAGTATGCTTTAAGAGAATTCACATGTTGCCTTGCTAAGAAATGAATGTTGCCTTGATCAAGAGAACCTTGTCATGCTAATAACAAGACGGTAACCAGTATGTATGCTTATAAGAGAATCCGCACACTGTCTGCTAAAAGAGAGAAATGTTTCCTGCTTGAAAAGAAGATGAAATTATTTATGACTTGCTCGATTGATGCATGATGGTTTTATTTGATATTGCATGTGCATTGGGGTATCCACTTAGTGAAGAGCTGAACCCTAGAGAGTCACAGCGGCTAGCGACGATCCGAACCCATGCGAGTCACAACGGTTAGCGACGAGCTGAACCCAAGAGTCACAGCGGCTATCGATGAGATGAACCCATGCGAGTCACAGCGGTTAGCGACGAGCTGAACCCGTGGGAGGCACAGCGGCTAAGATGGAAATGATATGTTGGTTTTCAAAAGAATGTAAACTGACTCTGTATGCATGGAATGAACATATGTAAAAAGTAGCAAGATCACATCACAAGAAAATGTTTTCTCACTAATTGAACAGTGATCGTTTCAGACAAATGTAGCTCTTTGTTCAAAATTACCAGTATGCTGATATACTGACCCACCATCAGTCTGCATGCAGGTGCACTATGCATCGAAAAGGATAGTCCGAAGCGATAGCCCGAGCCTCATCCTCAGGAGCCAGAAATCAGAAGAGATGCCCAAGAAATGACATCTGTTGCAAGAGTTTTATTTTGTATATAAAGGGATGTAATGTATGGGAACGGAATCATTGTAATCTGTAAAGTTCTGAGAGAATGTAACATTATATCAGAGAGAATCGAGAGCTTATAATATGTTCAAATAAAATCAATGAAGAGAATTGTTTCTTCTTACCATTGTGTTCAATGCATGTATTCTGAAAAATGTCCGCTGCTGCTTCAATTATCTGCGATACGTTCCGCTGCGTATTGTCAACATTGTCTATCTTGTCTTGCTTCAGGTCTTGGCCTTGTGCAAGCGCAACTTAGGCTTGCACGGCATCACGCCTTAGCGAGGACGAACGGTCTCACAGAGTCCGAAGCGAGGACGAAAGGACTCTACGGGATCGGGGCATGACAGGGCTAACATCTGGTGTTGCTGAGTAGCCATCATCCCTCTTATGATCTCCAGAAGGGGGTGTGTCCACTCCCATGGGGGTAGGTAGAACTGTTGGTGGTGGTGGAACCTCTGGATACTGCGATCCAGCTGCTGCTTCTACTATCACTTCTTCTTGGATGGTCTCTTGAGGTAGTACTGGCCCTTGTTGCTGACCAACCTAGTCATGTTGTCCATGTTGTCCATGTTGTTGTTGTCCAGCTCTGACAGGTGCGGACGAAGTGCCCCTAAGAAAAGGGACAAGAGAACAACCAACACGACCGAACACGAAGGATCAATAAAGTCAAGGGATACTGGAATGTCAAGCTGGAGTTGAGAATCAACGAATCATGAGATCAAGGGGGAACACGTGTGATTGAGACATCCTATTAAAACACTCCACAAGTCTGAAATCTGACCTGCATGGGCCACCACTAAAACCTTGTCACGCCCCAGAACCAGAATACTGGAGAGCGGGAGAATGACTCAGCCAGCTACGTATTACGGGTAGATGAATACCGTATAATACGATCAATGCTGTCTAATAAGACGAGGGGGTGCATACTACATAAGAGTCTCACTATGGTCACTTCACATCTATTGTCTCAATCATTCAAACAAGAAACAGAAATAGAAAACATGTGAGATAAAGCAGTATGGCGTCCCAAACGCTCAGTCAAAATGTTCTTGATATCTGGCTCTACAAAACACAGCCAGATGATATAGTAAGTATACACAATTGTTATCAGCTGCAGCCTGACTTAGTTATAATTATGCAAAAGTAGGTACAAGACAATCCGACTAACATGTCGGTGCCAAACGGTAAAGTATAAAGTATTTAACAAAAACGAGCGGGGAAGTAAGGAACCCACTCGAGTCCTCCTGCGATCATCCCTCTAGTATTGACCATCTTGGAGGTAGAAGTAGGCTGGATCCTCGGGGACCGGCTCTAAATCTGGCCATGCAAAACCAGAGAGGTTAGACCTCTAATAGCAAGTACCGCAAGGGAGCACGATATGAGGAATGAAGCCAGTAAGAAGACAATATGATAATAGATCTCTGCTATCTACTAGGATTCACATAACATCACGACACTTCGAACCAACCTCCCAACCAAACAAGGACATAAGTTGGCCCGTCATGTCCTGACATTCTGATCGTCTCAGTTAGGCAACAGAGTAGGTACAGTACACAAACAAATCAATTTAAACGGCCATGCAACTACTACGGCTTGCTACTGTGAGTTCCAAGTTATCCTGGAATTATGCAATAAAGGATTCCTCAGTTCTTACTATGTGCAAGCAAGGCTAGTCTATCCAATCAATCAATTGCGCCAATCATGTATTTAGACGAGTCCCAGCGGGACGCCCGTCGTTAGTATACCATGTACGTTTTAAAATAATATAAGCAGATACCGCTCCCTGCCCGTGTGGCAGATTTGCAGTATCTGTGGGAACCAGCCGACCTGTCGGGCACTTAATAGTCCCAAGAGAGCTGCCATGTAAGAACTCGGGAATCCATTCTCTCCATGCAATCATTATTTTATTTAACTCAATAGTCTCTACGTTGAGTAAAGTCCCATGCCGTGGATCATGGTCATTCAGAATGAGTACTTTCGTACGGTGGTACGATATGCACAACTCTACAACGATACCCGTGCGGTTAGGTTGTAGGTCTTACATAGCGTAATGCAACAATCAAAACTAATCACGGAATAATCATTTCTTGACCATAAAGTACACATGCTGTTTTTGTAAAATAAATAAATAAATAAATTGAAACCTGCATGTGTCTGTATGCCAATATTCAGGATCAGCCAGTCGATTACAATAGTTCATAATTAATATGAACATGTCTCATTCATTCAATTCAATAAGACGACTAGCCAGCCTCTTAGTTCCAATTAGGAACACATGATCAATTTGCTAAATCAAGATAACAATTCCTGTTTATTAATGTCAAGACAATAATTAATGTTAATAAATGCCAAGTCAATCAATCAATGGTAATAAATATCAATTAACAATTTATGTTTAATTAATGCCAACTCGGGACAGAATTAGCCAACAGGACATTATGAGCAGCCATAGGCAGATGCCTATTTATGCGGCTAGGCAAGTCGGGCTCCATCTATGCGGTATGGGAATAACAATTCATATGAGGTTCGAAGAACAAGCCTATGCGGCTGAGTGCAAATAATCTTTATGCGGCTAAGATACAATGGGAGTTCATGCGGCTGCGGATGACTGGCCTCATGCGGCTCGGGTTTCGAATTCATGCGGCTGCAAGCAACGTGCGCTCATGCGGCTGAAAATATCTCATGCGGCTATGGATGACTTGCGCCCCTGCGGCCAGAGGAAATTCTATGCGGCTGAACAGATGCAAGCCTATATGCGGCTGAGAAGTCATGCCGCACCATGCGGCTGTGGGACTGAATACATATGCGGCTAGCTAAAACTCATACGGCAGATAAGTCTCATGCGGCTGACTAAGCCCATGCGGCTAACTAAAACTCATGCGGCAGATAAGTCTCATGCGTCTGACTAAGTCCATGCGGCTAACTAAGTCCATACGGCAGATAAGTCTCATGCGGCTGACTAAGCCCATGCGGCTAACGAAGACTTGTCGCATGAAAACTCATGCGGTCAAGCACTGTTCTTCTTCTCCACTTTTCTGAGAAGAAGAACCATGGGAAGCCATTGCTTCCAAGCTCCATAAATCCTTCATTCCAAGCCCAAATCTGGACTTCCATAGGTCAAAATTGGGTAGGACGAAATTCTCTACAACATGAAACCATCAAAACTTGACAAATAACAAAACTACTAGATCAAAACTTAAGAAATCCGAAGATGCATTAAACTTAGATCTACAATAAATGAGCCATGGAAATCGAAAATGCCAAGTACTAAAGAGACTTAGAATCAAATAAGGAAGATGATGGAAAAATAAAACTGGGATTCCATCATGAAGCAAGTTGGCACTTGCCTTGGCGGCTGAGTAGGTGGGAAAGAGTTTATGAGGAAGAAGAAGTGATAAAGAGAGTAATGGTGAAGTAATGAAGAGAGAGAAAGGGGATGGGCTTTAAATGAAGGGGTGGTGGTAGGTGGGGGTTTGTTTCGGTTCATGATAAACCAATAACTTAATCCAATCCAAGCCGAACCCAAAGCAAAGCTAAAGCAGAGTAAATAAAAGCAGGAAATAAAATACAGAAATAAAATTGTAGGAAATTAATTAACATAAAATTAAAGGAGTTTAATTACAGAACAATACATGATAAATAGTAAATAAATATATTAAAGCAGTACATGCATTAAAATACGTATTCTGGGAACGGAAAGTGACAGTGTTGGTGACAACAGCGGGGGGGAGCGGAGCTAGAGCGCGGCAGCGGAGTTGGAGGGGGGGCGGAGCTAGGGCACGACAGCGGAGGGGGGCGGCGGTGGTGGTTATGGTGGTGGTGTTAGTGAAGATGGTGGTGGTGGAGGTTATGGTGATGGTGAAGGTGACTATGGTGGTGATGGTGATGATGAAGGTGGTGGTAGTGGTGGTGGTGGTGGTGGTGAGCGCGGCAGCGGCGGGGGGGCTGGGATAGCCGCGGAGCGGAAGGGGGTATGATTTGGGCTTGACTTTCGGAGGATATTTTCGTCCAAAATTATCGGTCAAACGTGTTGACCGTTGGTTGTGGACGGAATCCATCAAAAGTGGATGATGAATTACAATAGTGTAAAGTGGTGGGGTGCACCTTAAATAAGGGTACACAAAGTGGGATGTCACTCATTTTTTTAAGTAATACTATGGAGACACACTTTTCTTGACACACTTCATAGCCACATTGATGTGGCACTGTATTATTGGATGTCAATTATTACCTCTTTTTAATGCTTTCTTTGACATCCAATAATGCATCCAATACAAAGTGCCACATCAATGTGCTATGAAGTGTGTCAAGGAAAGTGTGTCTCCATAGTATTACTTTTTTTTTTGGTTAGAATTGGCCCACTCACATCTGTTGTTTGGTTAAATATTTAATTTTGGTCTGTTGGCTTTACTCTACTTCAGAATGAGATGAGCACTTGCAGGATTATATCTTTGAGGCTGTGATGAGGATATGACTTTTTGATGCTACATGCTACTTGAGAATGAGATGGACATCATATATTTTGTATAAAATTTTCCCTTTGGTATATAGTTTTTTGCTGCATTCAATCATGTGTCTTGCTGCCTCTTGTTTAATTAAAACTAAAATATTATGAGCCTCGAAGTTCAATGTATGTTGGATATTCTGGTCTTTATAATTTTTTCAAGTTACATTTGTTGGTGGAAAAAAAAATTCTTTGTGAATCTGGCTGATTATCTGCATATTGTTTGAATGAGGTTTTTCTTTAGGAAATCTCATGTTATCTTCATTTTTTCTATCTATTGGTATCTTCAGTTTTTTACTCTATGCTATTTTATCTTTAGTTGTTACTCTGCTTTTGCCATATTGAATACAATTTTGTGTATTGATGAAATAAGAAGAGGCTTGCTGCAAAGGCTGTGTTTGAGACCACTTTTCTTGAAAATGAGATGAGAATTTGTAGGATTATATCTTTGAGGCTGTGATGAGGATATTACAATGAGGGTTTTTGATGCTGCATGCTACTTGAGATGAGATGGACATCATGTATTTTGTCTAAATTTCCCCTTTGGTATATAATTTTTTGCCGCATTCACTCATGTGTATTGTTGTCCCTTGTTTAATTAGAGCTAAAATATTATGAGATTCGAAGTTCAATCTATGTTGGATATTTTTGTCTTTATAATTTTATTTCAAGTTTGATTTGTTGGTGGAAAATATTTTTCTTAGTGAATCTGGCTGATTATAACATGTTTTCTATGTATGCAACGGAAGTGGAAAAAATTATGGCTGCAATTTTTTGGGGCTATTTATAAGGGCACATCAGAAGTTTATCAGGGCTAGCCAAATCTTTTCCATTATTTACAAGTTTTCCACTGAAAAATTTACTCAGAGCTATCCAAGTGGTAGGTATAAAAGATAACTCTTATAATTTTGGTCTTCTTCCGCACTCTCCATTCTCTCTCCCTCTTTTTCTCCAAACCCTAGTTCTTTTTACTTGTGGTCCCGACTTTTCCTTAACCCCACATTTCTCCAAACCCTAGAAGATTCTCCAAGGAAGATTCTTAGTATATTCGGTACGATTACGTCAGCTAAACGACATTTTCTTAAATAATTTGTTCTTTTGAAATAATCTTATATTTTGTCCTAATGTAGAAATTATAGAAGAAAGTGGATCATCATGTCTATCAATCGAGCAACCCGGACCTTCCGAAGAAACACGACAAAACATCAAAAAACTCTCGATAAATTTCCGACCGACCAAATATGTAGTCGACACAGAGTTCTCCCGAAGACTTAGACACTAGGACTACCACATATTGCGGCAGTTCTGAAACAAACAGTCTATAAAGGTGGACTGCCACAAAACATGGCAGTCCAAGAAGTAACTAGGACTGCCAGATTACGCGACAGTCTATGTGTAGAAATATTATAAAATAGGACTGCTAGACTTTCTACCAGTCCAAAACACGAAGGACTGCCAGAGTACGTGGCAGTCTATGTGTAGAAATACTGCAAAATAGGACTGCCAGACTTTCTGACAGTCTATAAAACACGAAGGACTGCCAGACTGTCTGGCAGTCCTATTGTACAGTCCTGAAGGAATGCCAATTTTCCTTGACAGTCCTGAAGTTGTTCATATTGTATTTGTTTTTATAATTATGATTGGCAATTTCTTTGGAAATTTAATGTATAGGACATACCATCTCCTATTTTCATTGACTTGAGTAATATATTCTCAACAGATGTCGCCTTTGAATCTTATGAACAAGCATTAGAATGGTGCAGACAAGTTGGAAGGCAAGCAAACACAGTCCTTATCATTTTAAGGTCATTACGAGGTCGGTCGTGTCGTAAAACTGCTGATTTTGGATGCGAAAGAGGTGGGACATTTAGGCTTCATCGCAGAAAAGAATAATGTGCCCGAAAAAAAGTCCCGGAGAAGGCGGTAGGGACCAGAAAGTGTGGTTGTCCTTTCAAGATAGTGCTTGTCTCAAGAGATGATGGAAAGTGGACAGTTGATGTCAGAAATAGGATGCACAATCATACGCTGGCGGAGACACTTACTGGTCATCCCTATGCCGGAAGGTTGAACGAAGAGGAGAAGAAGTTAGTTGAAGAATTGTCCAGCTCTGGAGTTGGCCCGAAACAAATTTATTTCGCGGTGCGCCAGAAGAATGAAAAGAACAAGTCTACGATGAGGACAATCTACAATGCACTCTCGAGATCGAGGACAAATACCCTAAGAGGAAGAATGGTGATGCAACAAGTTTTAAAGTTACTTGCCGACAATCACTATGTGGAGTATCATAGAAGACATCCGTCGTCTAATGAAATTACTTCTATGTGTTGGGCGCATCCGGATTGTACGCATTTGGCATGGTCCTTTGCCGATGTCTTGGTGGCTGATTGCACGTACAAGACTAACAAATTCAAGATGCCACTTTTCCACATTGTCGGCTTCACGTCAACAGGTAAATCATTTTCAGTTGCATTTTGTTTCTTGAAGAATGAAACCGTAGATGACTATACATGGGCATTGAACAAATTGAAGACACTTTACACTGGACACAAAGAGCCGTCTGTTTTTTGTCACCGATCGAGAATATGCATTGATGAATGCTATAGATATCGTATTTCCTCATGCTCGTAGACTACTATGCACATGGCATGTTAATCGAAATATTCAAGCACAATGCGAAAGCAGGTTTGAAAAAGTAGACGGCAAACTTGATGTGGACCGCTTCACAGAATTCTACAACGATTGGACCCTTGTGTGGCGAACAAGTACTGTAGACGCTTTTGACAAAGCACGGTTGGAGTTCAAAGAGAAGTGAGAAAGTAGCAACAAGCCATGTATATCTTATATCAAAGACACATGGGTTGATCCACATAAAGAAGATTTCGTCTTAGCATGGACGAATAAGGTGAAGCATTACGGCACGACCACTACCAACCGTGCCGAAGGTTCACATTCAACACTGAAGAAATATCTACGTTCATCGATCGGTGGTTTTGTGTCAGTTTGGCAGGCGATAAATCTAATGACCAATTCGACGGTTAACGAGATAAAGGTTTCATTTCAGATGAGCCTCAATATTGTAAATCACGAACATAGGAAATAAGAGCTCTTGTCTGATTTAGTCCATGTATTGTCTCACTATGCATTGGCATTGCTATTTGATGAGATTGTTCGGGCGAATTCAGTTGGTTTTGATACCTAAGAACGTGGTTGTACACATCGACATTCTCTCGGCCTTCCTTGTGCTCATGAGATCAACGAATATCGATGTCAATGTAGACCTATTCCAGTAGTGGTCGTTGATCAACGTTGGAGACAGTTGTCAGTCATGCCTATGGTGGACAGTCACGACGATTTCTTTTCCTTGCCAGAAGTTAAATTCCTTCATGCAAGATGGTGTGTTGCACTAGAACCTGAGAGGAAGTCTATTGAACTTAAAATTCAAGAACTTGTCCACCCGGCAAGTAGTCATGTGCATGAGCCATCTGTTGTCGTTGCCCCGAAGGGTAAACCACCAAGAAGACTTACAAGAACACAGAAGAAGAAGCTCGAGTCTACTAGTAGAGAACTATCGTTATTTGAGCATATTGAAAGAAGCGTGGAAAGGTTCGTTTGTCCAAAGAGGAAGGACAAGCTTCCTATTCAACGAAAGAAACAGAAAACAAGAGTTGGTGTCACATTCGACATGTACATTCATATTTCATCATGCGATACGAAAGTACATTTGGTATATTGAAGATGTGCCTAAAGATGGACATTGTGGGTACCATGTTTGTAGTGCCCCGTCCCGCTCAGTCAATCGGAGGAATCGAAACGCCGACGGCGTTCGGACTTAGCCTTGCAACGGCAGCTTGAAGGCATCGCTCGGTCGAGGCGATCGCACGCTCAGGTGGGTTAGTTTCGGTGAACTTGCCTCATCTTTGCCTTCACATAATAAAACGCATGTTTTCAACTTGCACAAGTAGGCTTGATAATAAAAGAGACGAATCCACATAGCAAAAGGGAATAATCCCGACGGTCGAATTGAGTTAGAACATGGAAAACGTCCCACGGTCGGATTAGAGTTGGTGCACGACGTGCTTTGAAAATGACACTCGGCCCTTCGTCCCGTGGCTTGGGAGAAGGAAAGTTGGTATTCGACACAAGCTCAGAGTTAGCCTAAGTCATAGGCGTCGCTCACTTAAATGCTTCATAAAGCATGCACGCTTCCTCGATTGCAAGGCTTGGCATAGCCTTTGCTCGTCCCTTGAGTCAAGTTATAAGCTCGATTAAGTTAGGCAAAGTTACGCCGATCGACCTAAGTTTCCTAGTGCTGTCCCGCTCTTTCTGCGGTTGTCAAGTTAAATAGTCCCACGATCCCAAGGCCCGTCATAGGAAGTATGACTTGGGCGATAGCGTCGCGTAGATCGGAAGTCGGTTTGAGACACGATGGCACGGTCCTAGAGTTTTAAGGCATGGGCCACGGTTGATTCATTGAGTTTGGAAAGTGTCTAACAGTTGTTCTTGAGTTGAGTGAAATGATAGGGCAAGAAAGAAAGAAGAATGCTCACGACTGGGTCGTTGAGGCAAGAAAGAAGAGTGCTCGCGACTACGGGTCGTCGAGGCAAAATCTCAGATGTGAGTAGTATTGAATTTAGCCCTGAAGAGATGGTAACACTAGAGGTACAATGACTGTGTGAGACGTCATTTTGAGTCGAGTCTTGCATGGTCATGGACAACTTGTCGACAAGGTAGAGTTTCCCCGTACGGCAACCTGTGGCGCTACGGGACCGTTGCGGGCAAAAAGGGAAACAACTATGGCTCTGGAAGCCTAAATAGCTGCGCCTGGGGCAAAGTATTCGGTGGACGCGGATAGGGCTAGCTACCCAAACTGGTCCATCCTATACTCAGCTAAAAAGGAGTCCACCATGGCTCTGGGAGTCAATGACCAAATCATATAGATGAGTCGGCATGGCGACAATCCGCGTGAGTGCCTTTGGATTGGGTTGAGTGCTGAATGTGTGTGTACAAGTTAGAGTACAAATATTTGGGCTTAAGAATGGCTACAACATAGGCGACGTGCTTCGGCACGAGATGTGGCATCGAGTCTTGAGTTGTCGGCATATAAGTGCATAAGTTGGCTGAGTCGTTGATTTTAAGTCGAAAAACCGCCGTAAGGCAAAGTTGGTTGAGTGACACTAAGATTCACGAGTCTTGATTGGGTCGGTTGGTGATCAAAGTAGCACGGGCCGCGAAGCGGCGATATGATTAAGTCTTAGTCAGTTGCGAGGCATGGCCTCAATATGGATTTCGTAGCACGGTCACATGGAAAAGGAGTCTATCGTGTAGCTGTGTCTCTGATTTTGGCCGTAAGGCAAACACGACTTGATATGTTAACGTTGTTGGCACGAAAAGTGGTCTAGGGACAAAGTATGAGTTAACGTTGACATTGCAAGCACGGGATAGTTCTGATACACAAGTTGCGCTAAGGCGCCGGTCCTAAAACTGATCCTAAGACAAGAATAGGAAAACAAATCGTAAAAGGGTTTATGTTGCACAAAGTAAATGAAACGTGTTGGTTTTGTATGGGTGGGGGAGGAGCTCACTCCACCAGTACAGTTGAGTACTGACACCAACACAGTGTTTCATGTGCAGGCACAGGTAGAAGCTCGTGGCGCGGAGCTCGCTTGGATGCGTCGAGGCACGGAGTTCCTTGGCGATTCGAAGCGTGCGGCTGCGTGGATTGAAGACTTATACAAGACATAATGTATGGACATCGCCTTCCGAAACTTCCACTGGCTCAAGCATTGTAATCGAGAGATGAGAGAGAGAGAGTGACTTGTAAATGAGAGAAAAGTGAGCACGAGAGACTTATAATTTGGCCTTGCGTCCACAAATGTAATCTTGTATTCAATATCAATAAAGAGCTTCTTTTGAATGTCTTGTGTTCTTGTTCTAATTCTGCTGCAATGTTCAATGTATCTGCTTGGGACTTCTGTACGACGACCCTGTCGCCGCCGATGTAATCGGCCGTTATAAAACTGCCTTGTACGAGCATGATCTAGGTTCGTGCGGCATCACGCCTTAGCGAGGACGATCGCTCCTACGGGAGCGGGACGTGACATAATGGTATCAGAGCACGGCTTTACGTCCTTGGACTACCGATTGAATTCTTTAACTCCGCTGTTTTGCAAACTCTGAATGTTGCTTCCGCATATTGATATCGTTGGTGCGCTCTCTCTCAAATGTCCCACGGGATGTCCATACAATAAGTCTATCTATTTTGCAAAACTTAGGAGAACAGTTTTTGACAAAACAAAAGGATGGTTTACATAAGCACGGTTGGCTAAGTCGGGCTGGGCATATACACCAAAGTTGCATCGACCTTAGAAAAGTTGAGTGCGGGATTTGTAACGTTTCGAGCTAGAATGAGTTAAACTCGATTGAGTAAAGTGAGATGACTATCGATAGGGGTGCTATCGAACGGCGATATCGTCGATGCGATATAGATGAGCGTGCTTGGAAATTGAGGAATGGTTCGAACGGGATTCGAAAAGTCGATTTTGATTCGAATGACGGTCTTGAGGATTTGTTGAATGACTTCATCCCTGAGTGGTGTATGCGATAGCCTCATGGATGTTGATCGATTGAGGATTCGGGGGTGTCGATGAGTCTATCAGCAAGCGTCGCGTTATGCAAAGCCTTAGATTGAGTATCATTGAATGAAGTTTAGCCCTGTTGATGAGTGGATTCGAACAACCTAGAATTGACGCGCACGGAACGTGCACGGGATTAAGGATTGCGCAAGTATGAAATACGAAAATGAGCGAGTAGATGAAATCGAATCGAGGAAAAGTTAAGGTGTAGCGAACGGATGACTTGATAAAGGGAATCGATAGATGAAATCATATAGAGAAAGTTAGCACGATAAGACAATAGCGTGCATGAAAAAGTTGAATTTTGAAGTTACGCAATGACTCTGAGGATTGGATTGAATGTTGCTTGATAATTTGAGTTAGCAAAGGGACGATGCAAATTGAGAAAAATGCTGGTCGACGACTTAAGATAGACGGATGAACAATACGTGAATTTGCGTTTAAGGAAAATCGATGTTGTGAATGATTCGAGGGATAATGATCGAACTTGAATTGAATGTCGAGGAGATTATCCAGTCGAACGATGGCATCATTCGCACGACTCGAAATTTGGTTGCAAAGGAAGATCGTCAGGTTACGCATATCGTCGATGGTATTGAGGCGTATCAAAGATCGATATACGATAACTCGGGGGTACTCTGACTCGGCGAATGACGATCGTGCAAGTGTTATGGTTCGGTTTGGACGTTATACTTAGGATTTTAATGGTGGAACGTTGGATGATGATTGTGTCTTGATGATTACGCGGATAACCACAACGTCGACGATCTTGTCTTGCGCGAGCGCAACTCTAGCCTCGCACATGCGTTGCGTCGGATTTGGGGCGATCGTTCCGCGTGAGCGTTGACATGGTGATTCATGTCGCGGGAATGATCGAACTTAAAAAATTAGGACGCGGCAACGTTGATTGTCTCGACTTGTTGGCTTGACGCGAAGGTGAATTCGAGAATTTGTAGGACTTGCGATTGATGATTGAATAAACTTGAGGATGGAGTAAGTCCAATCCGCGCATCGAGAATGAATTAGTCTAGACGCCAAACAAGAGTTACGTCCCGATGAGAATGATTATCTCATGGGAGCGTGCATGGTGATTCGTGCCCACCATGGATAATCTGACTCGCGTGAGATCGGGGCGCAACGTATTGTAAAGTCAGATGACCTCGTGATCGAATACGTGAATTGGGATGAATGACTTGGGAAATGTGAAATGTGAATTATGGTTTAGAGATGAATCGTGTCTTAGCATGCCTAACTTGGAAGGATTGATAGGTGGATTATATCGAACGTGTTTGAAGGGATAAGACTATACAAAATGACTTGATGAACGAGCGATATATGTGTTCATGTCGGGTATTGGTTGAACGTGAGTTGTCGTAGGATGGCTTTGCTGAACGACTCGGACCCCATGCGATAAAATGTTGGGATGTGTGTAGGCAATCTTTGCTCGAAGTTTAGAAATCGGAGTGATGCGAGCTTGGGTAGAAAATCCCGTACCATCGATTTGGTTTGACCTTAGGATGGGGTCAGTGTTGATATCGTTGTTTGGGAACCATGATTCCAGTACTGACGGAAAAACATAGCCTAGCGGTTAGGCAGACGTCCGAGTGTGAAGTGGTAGGATTGTGGAGGCACCACTCGCGAGTCTCGGTTGACATGCATGTATATCAAGGACGCTTGAATATGTGCACGATCCGACTCGAGTGGTGATGGCGGAATTCGCTATCACGAGGCTTGGTTGAAATGTATGTATTTTGGGACGCCTAAGATATGTGCACGATCCATACTAAGTGATACGTTGAATTCAAGTGAGATTTGAGGGACGAGAAAGTGTCGAGGATTTGAGATTGTGAGTTTCGAAGAAATGTTGATGATCATTGAATTGAGACGAGTTTGAATGTTGGTTGATCGGTTGGTGTGTCGTACGACTAAGTTAGCGATAAGCACGAACGTGGCTCGGATTGAAGGAACGCATAGGCGTAGTGTGTGCGAGAGTTCTTGAATGTTGAGTAAAGTGACAAGTCGATAAGTATACTCAGTTAGTTTCGAGGACGAAACTTTTTCTGAATGGTGTATGATGTAGTGCCCCGTCCCGCTCAGTTAATCGAAGGAATCGAAATGCCGACGGCGTTCGGACTTAGCCTTGCAACGGCAGCTTGAAGGCATCGCTCGGTCGAGGCGATCGCACGCTCAGGTGGGGTAGTTTCGGTGAACTTGCCTCATCTTTGCCTTCACATAATAAAATACATGTTTTCAACTTGTACAAGTAGGCTTGATAATAAAAAGACGAATCCACATAGCTAAAGGGAATAATCCCGACGGTCGGATTAGAGTTGGTGCACGACGTGCTTTGAAAATGACACTCGGCCCTTCGTCCCGTGGCTTGGGAGAAGGAAAGTAGGTATTCGACACAAGCTCAGAGTTAGCCTAAGTCATAGGCGTCGCCCACTTAAATGCTTCATAAAGCATGCACGCTTCCTCGATTGCAAGGCTTGGCATAGCCTTTGCTCGTCCCTTGAGTCAAGTTATAAGTTCGATTAAGTTAGGCAAAGTTACGCCGATCGACCTAAGTCATTCCTAGTGCTGTCCCCCTCTTTCTGCGGTTGTCAAGTTAAATAGTCCCACGATCCCAAGGCCCGTCATAGGAAGTATGACTTGGACGATAGCGTCGCGTAGATCAGAAGTCGGTTTGAGACACGATGGCACGGTCCTAGAGTTTTAAGGCATGGGCCACGGTTGATTCATTGAGTTTGGAAAGTGTCTAACAGTTGTTCTTGAGTTAAGTGAAATGATAGGGCAAGAAAGAAAGAAGAATGCTCACGACTGGGTCGTTGAGGCAAGAAAGAAGAGTGCTCGCGACTACGGATCGTCGAGGCAAAATCTCAGATGTGAGTAGTATTGAATTTAGCCCTGAAGAGATGGTAACACTAGAGGTACAATGACTGTGTGAGACGTCAGTTTGAGTCGAGTCTTGCATGGTCATGGACAACTTGTCGACAAGGTAGAGTTTTCCCGCACGGCAACCTATGGCGCCACGGGACCGTTGCGGGCAAAAAGGGAAACAACTATGGCTCTGGAAGCCTAAATAGCTGCGCCTGGGGCAAAGTATTCGGTGGACGCGGATAGGGCTAGCTACCCAAACCGGTCCATCCTATACTCAGCTAAAAAGGAGTCCACCATGGCTCTGGGAGTCAGTGACCAAATCATATAGATGAGTCGGCATGGCGGCAATCCGCGTGAGTGCCTTTGGATTGGGTTGAGTGTTGAATGTGTGTGTACAAGTTAGAGTACAAATGTTTGGGCTTAAGAATGGCTACAACATAGGCGACGTGCTTCGGCACGAGATGTGGCGTCGATTCTTGAGTTGTCGGCATATAAGTGCATAAGTTGGTTGAGTCGTTGATTTTAAATCGGAAAACCGCCGTAAGGCAAAGTTGGTTGAGTAACACTAAGATTCACGAGTCTTGATTGGGTCGGTTGGTGATCAAAGTAGCACGGGCCGCGAAACGGCGATATGGTTAAGTCTTACTGAGTTGCGAGACATGGCCTAAATATGGATTTCGTAGCACGGTCACATGGAAAAGGAGTATATCGTGTAGCTGCGTCTCTGATTTTGGCCGTAAGGCAAACACGACTTGATAGGTTAACGTTGTTGGCACGAAAAGTGGTCTAGGGACAAAGTATGAGTTAACGTTGACATTGCAAGCACGGGATGGTTCTGATACACAAGTTGCGCTAAGGCGCCGGTCCTAAAACTGATCCTAAGGCAAGAATAGAAAGACAAATCGTAAAAGGGTTTATGTTGCACAAAGTAAATGAAACGTGTTGGTTTTGTATGGGTGGGCGAGGAGCTCACTCCACTAGTACAGTTGAGTACTGACACCCACACAGTATTTCATGTGCAGGCACAGGTAGAAGCTCGTGGCGCGGAGCTCGCTTGGATGCGTCGAGGCACGGAGTTCCTTGGCGATTCGAAGCGTGCGGCCGCGTGGATTGAAGACTTATACAAGACATAATGTATGGACATCGCCTTCCGAAACTTCCACTGGCTCAAGCATTGTAATCGAGAGAGAGAGAGCAGAGTGACTTGTAAATGAGAGAAAAGTGAGCACGAGAGACTTGTAATTTGGCCTTGCGCCCACAAATGTAATCTTGTATTCAATATCAATAAAGAGCTTCTTTTGAATGTCTTGTGTTCTTGTTCTAATTTCGCTGCAATGTTCAATGTATCTGCTTGAGACTTCTATGCGACGATCCCGTCGTCGCCGATGTAATCGGCCGTTATGAAACTGCCTTGCACGAGCACAATCTAGGTTCGTGCGGCATCACGCCTTAGCGAGAACGATCGCTCCTACGGGAGCAGGGCGTGACAATGTTCTTGCAAGACATCTAGGCTATTTCGTTAAAGACGAATGGAGACAGGTTAGAGCAGAGCTGTACGAGGAGCTGGAGTCTCGTCTTCCCTTCTACAGCAAATTACTAAGCCCAGATACAGTTGGAGAATTGTTGACAAGCATTTCGTGCGCCGATCATACTACTGGAGAGGAACATTACATGGATATCCCTTTTGCTGCATATCTATTCGCTAACAGGTACAATATACCAACACATTCTTACTAACGTGAAAAGTTTGTTAAATACTTATACTGCATTTTTATTCGCTTACAGGTACAAGATCCCAATTATCATTCTGTCCAAAAAAAGTAACAACACATTCTTCCCAATGACTGCTCCTCCGGCAGACTACACTATGTCCACTCTATATGCCATTGAACTTGATGATAATCACTTCGTCATCCCGCGGTTGATCGGGCACTGTCATATTCCTCCCCATGCTCCAATCTGGTATAAATATGCTCCGGAAGAATCGATCGCTTGGACGACACTCTACACCGATGCGATCAATGTCTACAAGAA
>JANAVB010044840.1:0-23907 GCA_029216955.1 Iris pallida
TATATGGCATATTTATATGTATCCTGTTATGTCTCTCTGAGGACCTGGTGATTTCTTCAAGTGTGAGTTTTCGTGACTTTCTGCAGGTATTCTAGCTACGACTGTGATCTTCTCTTTTCTGTCAAGGATGATTGCTCTTTGATCTTCTTTTGCTATTTTTGACAAATTCTTTCATTGTATTTAATATTCTGATTCAAAATATTTTGTAGTAGATTTGTCTCCATCCTGCAGTTTGTTCAAATGACTATCATAAATGATTAACAAAAATTTTATTCTTTTATTTTGTGGATGAGATTTATTGTGTCGTGGTTATACTGCATTACAACTTACATATATTTATTATACGGCTGGCATGTCTACGTACCTACTTCCTTGATTCCCTTTTTGAAATCTCTTTTGACTACCTTCATTTGCATCTCGCTTGACCCCTTTCTACCATAAAATTTATCTTTTCTTTCATGCTTGATAGAGGTTAGGAAGATGACTCGTACTAGGTATATATATTCCATTGTTCAATCATACTACTAGTTGAACTCTTGTAAGTTGGGTAGAATGCCTTACGACCTAACATTCTCTTTGACCTTATGACCCATTAAAGAGGATACTAAAAGGATTACCTAGACTATAGAGCTTAGAGGTCCATACCCCATTTGGTTGACCAAAGCCTTAGACAAGAAGACAATATGACGACTGTATAGGCACAAACACTGGACAAGACTTAGATTCTTAAGGAACTTGAACTATTTATACTTTCTTTCATCACAATCTCATGTACTTATATTTTTGGACTATCATGAGTAAACGTCGCTATTATAGCCTAGTTTTACAAGCTTACTCTTTTATCGAGCTTGTTCATGACATATGTTTTATTGTGGGCGCCCAATACTACATTGTCTAATCAGAACCGGCGTATTATGGTCTAATCAACCATAGTGCACTTGGTTCGTTCTTCATATGACTATTCAACACGAATTGAGATATAATTGACTTAGCTTAGTAGACAAATATACTTATCCTCTAGAATCTCATCCGTGATTGTCTTGACGACTCTCTTTTGAACTATTCAATCACATTGAACCCGTATTTGTACTTTATCGCATCTCCCTTAAACTCTTTATTATTTTTTATCTTCACCTATTTCGGAAAGACGAACGCTCATATTGATAATTAGAACATAGTATCCCCCTTTGTTTTCCTACCACCTATGGCCAAGATAGTTGTATATACACAAGTACAACTAGCCATCGACCAAGCCATTTGATTATATCATCGTCTTGAGTTACTCGTCCTTCCCTCGACCCTAGATCTATTATCATAACTCTCTAGTCATTTGGAACTAACGAACGATTAGAACCCTTCCCTTGATCGTACCCCCAACCAAGAAGACTAGCATACTATCTTCTATCAAGAAACCATATCTCCTGAGCCTCTAAATTATTTTGTCTTGATCTACTTGATTACTTAATATTCTTTATTTCGTATATCTTGATTTCTTAAACCTTAGTATCTTTATTTCGTGCGTTAACTAGCAACCCTCATTTGGTACCCAAACCCTACCACGATCTTCGAACCTAACCATATATGTTTTCTTTCTCCCAATTTTGTTACTTCCCTCATTAAGGATTTATTAATCTCTTCCGTTATTCATGCAACCTTATCCTTAATATATTCCCTTGTGCGAAGATGAAAATTGTATCATGACACCCTTCAATTATACAGAGCTAGATTAGGAAACCCCATAGAGAAAATTCTTGGTAGTGAGTTAGGATGATTATAAGGTTACGAGCTATATATAAGATTGGACAAAAGTTGAAATATGTGGTAAACCCTATTACATGAAATTGAGGAATGTGACGCGTTTGGGATGATATGATCAAAGGTGAATAAACTTCACGATTGACAAAAAATAGTTAATCGAATGTTGAGTGAGAGTTCTATTTTTAATTTTGATGCTTTGAGGATTAATTTCTATAATGATTATGGATATAAATTTTATATTGAGATGAGGTTGATTTTTACCTTCGACTAAACTGATTGAAGATTTATTGAATTTCAAGAAGATTAGGAAAGACTAGACTTAGCTTTAAGGAAAAAGATATATATAACTATATAGATATGTTGAAGAAGAAGAGTAGAGATTATTGAATTGAAAGTTTCGGAACTCACGAAATTTCTAGTACGAGATAACGAAATTAGAATATATATTTTGGAATTAGAAGTTTGTGAATAAAATTCTTGAGGACGATTATCAGATTAGATAAAGGAAAGGAAAATATGTTATGTTTATAGAACATAAATTTTGAAGAAAAATCAAAATTGTAAAAAGTGATTATTGATGAGATAATATTGATGATTCAAAAATTATGATGATATTAAACCCGACTTAAAACATTGAGTTATTAATCCTAGACTGATATTGAAGAAGTTATTACCTATTTTTGAGATTTTACATCATGATCGACGGTAGTAGATCGAATTAGACACTAATGATTTGTCATGCTCATGATCATTACTAAACCCTATCCATGCATTCTGTTTCTCTAGTTATCTAAATTAACCGATTTTCGTTGAATTCCGTTTGCAACCAATTACTCGAAGTGTTGATCGTATTTCGTGTTAAGAAAAAACTTTCTACCTTCTCAACCCTACCTACCCTAGTTATTTCTTAATTTCGAAGAAATTCTTGTAAGTTGGGTAGGATCTAAACTCTCTAAAATTTTTCTATGATTTATTGTATTTATTTATTTTGGAATTGATTTTAATTTTGGTATTTGTATGTCAAGTACGAAGCGTATATATTTTTATACAAAGATTTTATTTTAGATTTTCTTCATATAAAAAATAAGGATATTTTAAAAAATAGTATACGGTAAATAAATTATTTGATTAAAGTTATAAAATAATTTTCTTAAAGTATAATCTATTTGATTAAATTATAATCAAGGATATCTTAAAGTTATAAAATTTAGATTTTCTTCATATAAAAAATAAAGATATTTTCAAAAATAGTATATGGTAAATAAATTATTTGATTAAAGTTATGATTTTCAAAATTATTTATTAATATTATTATGTTTTTACTATTCATAAAAAGATATTTTGAAATTTATTTGATTTAATGTCTGATTAATTATGGTGATTTAAATTTGGAATTGATTTTATTTTAAGTAGTTTTACAGTAAAGCTGGGATTGTCTAGATTCAATTGTATTTGATTTGATTGAATTGGTTTTAAATCTATTTAAATTAAACGGTGAATTATCTAATGGATATTTAATTTCCTAACACTTATCTGATTAGGAGTCTCCACCTCCTATATAAGGAGAAGCTCCTTTGAACTTTTCCTAAAATTCGCATAGCCTAAAAAATTCTACCATCGTATCATGCATCATGTCCATGTCCACCGCTTTTCCGTGTCAGTCGTGACAGCTTCGGGTCCGACCCCGGATGTCTTTCTACTATATTGTATCGATTATATGTACAAAGTTTTCCATCCCCATGTCCAACACACCCGGACCCGGTATCACCCACGAATTTTTGTGTTATGTAGTACACAATCTAGCCCGTATCAGACACATCCGACATGGAATCCCTAAACCGAAGCCTAACGCTAACCCTAACACTAACCATGCTGGAACCCTGCCCCGCCACCACCGGTCAAGCCTTGCCACACCCGTGTCCAGGGCCGTGTCCAGCTTCCTTCCGCCATCCCCCGGCCGCCCGCTGCCACCGTCACTGTCACGACCCGCACCCGTTTTTTCGGATACGAGACGTGTCCAAGCCAGCCTACGCCGCAGAGTCGGCGGTAGAACGCTGTCAAGCCGGCAAGAAATAATGCTCAAAATACACAATATTGTTCATTCTCATTTCTAGATTTATTACAACATTTACAATTTAAAGGAAAGTACAAAGTTTTACATTTAATGAAATGATACAACTGTTTTCTATTTCTAGGTCGATCTCAGCATACCCAAGTCTTCCCCAGTGCTAAGAGTGATAGCGGCTAAACCTAAAAAATGTTGGTTATCCAGTCAGGATTGGAACAAGTACACAACCGACGGCAGTGCAAAACACAATAGAATCAACAAGACATGAAAATAGCATATGAGAAATGAAAGCTAGTAAGAAACTGATGTCATAGCACGATAGAGAAATAAACAAGGAAAAAAATAATAAAAGACATCTATCTAAGTGGTGTGAAATATCCTTTCGACATGTGAACGGCTAGGGGGTAAAATCCGGCTCACTGTACGTGTCGTGTGCAGCTGCTATCGTTCAAGAATAGACTCATGGGATAATTCTGGGTAGTTCACATGTTTACTAAGATATTTCCCCTTCCGACTACTTCGTGTGACGAGCGTGTCAACAAGCAGCAAGATATATGTAAAGACATGAAATGAAAAGACTACTATAAATCGGAAAGCAATCTGAAAGTGTACTTGCCTGAGGTCCTTAGCTGGAGAAACCAAAATACCATACCACTCAATGAGCCACAATCAGTCAACACATGTAGAAGTCTCCGGATGCTGAAATAAATAGTACCAACGTTCTCAGAATAGTCAAATTAGCTAGGATTGTCTGTCCTTAAGTCCAATTCTGGACACAGAGGCAAAACGGTAATTTCGGGCAAAAACGATGTTCACCGTTGGACCCGCTTTGCACCGAAAAGCGTGCCAGAGTCAATGGTCTCTAAAGTCGTCAAACTACATGTCTACGGATCCAGTTTTCCGATACGAACCCAACCGAATGTCCAAAGTTGGATTCCGGCGGGCCGTGCACAAAATCGCCCGTTGAGTGGGACCGTGGGACCCGCAAAACGACGTCGATTTCAACTGTCTCAGAATTGAACCAAACTTGGCATACAGGACCAGAATAATGATACGGTCCTGTTGACGCAAGTTTCGTCTCGATCTGACGAGCGTGCACGAAGTTATGACCGAATTTGCATTGGACGGATACGGGGCGATTTCGACGGATACGCGTCGATTTCGTCGCGCACACGTGACCAATTTGAATTCCGTCAAAGCACACACGACCACGAAGCTGTTACGCAGCTTTCGATGCCTTCGGTGCGCGACCACGTTGCCCGGAATGGCAGGACGGACGTCGTGTCGGAGAATTTTATAGTTTTTCAAAACTGTTTTTATAGATTTTTCTTGATTTTTGGATTAGAATATCTCTGCCAATACTTGACGAAATCGGGAACTACAAAAAGGGTTTCGTAGGTCTATAGGTTGGCTACACATCTGTTCAAACAGAATTCTGATACTATCGACAGATTGGAAGGAAATTGACCGCAAAGAAGGGTTGTTGGACTGTTTCTTCTGTTCCGCTTGGGACAGATTTTCTTCCGACTTTGCGTCGGTTTCTCGACCAACCTATGGCAATTACCTACAAACTAAAAGATCAAAATTAACAAGGGTTATATGAGGGTCATACCGGAGTTTACGGATCGACAAACGATCCATAGCGCGTCGCGAAAACGCGTTGCGAAGTCGGCACGGTTGCTGCCATTACTGCTGCTCTTCTGCTCACGCACACGCGCGCGGGCTGTGCGCACGTGGCCTCCGGCCGGCCGACGGCGGCCCAGGCGGCGTGCGCCGCGCGGGGGGTGCGCCCAGGCTCGACGAGGGTCGTGGGGGCGGTGGCGTGAGTTAGGGTTTAGGTTGGAACTCCTCTCGTTCGACCTCAAAAAATATATATATACTTTGTGTTGTTTCCGGGTCGACTGAAAGGGGTTCTCCTCGGGCTGGTGTGGAGTGCTTAGGCACAGCCTTTGCGTGGAGGGATTAGTTCCCTGTTCGTTGGGGGAGGGGGGGGGGGGGGGGGGGCTCGGCCTTTTGGGCCGGGCTGGGAATTCCTTTTCCTTTTGCTTTCTTCTTTTTTTTTTCTATTTCTTTTCTCATTCATTCTCTATATCTTTTTCTATATCCTTTAATTAGCAATACATATATATTTATATATACCTCATATATACATTATTATATATATATTTATATACAAAATACACACACACATATACTCAATACATAAATACTTCTATATCTATATTCCTATATACATACACATACACGCTTTTTATATATAAGTAACATATACACATATACGTATTTCGTATATTTATATATATACCTACATATACATAGATACGTATATATATATATATATATATATATATATATATTTATATATATATTCACATGCAGATAACCAATAACACTAAAATAGTATTATTTCATAATACCCTCAATAATATTGATAATAAATAATAATAATATTAATAATAACAATAACGAAGTTCGATAAACCAAATAAAGGCGTATATATTAATATGTACTGTCTAAAAATAACCGTCTAAATAAAATGAATGATTAGAAAAAAATATTTTACAAATTCGAAAAGGGGAGCTACAAATCTACCCACCTTAAAATAATTTCGTCCTCGAAATTCTAATCCGTAACTATTTCTTAAAATTCAAAAAAAAAGTCTAGCTTAACCTTAACCTCCTCAATTTAATTCCTCAAAATATTTTTATATATTCCCCCTAGCCATTTTATATATCTAAATACTTGAGGACTTCTACCCACCTTTGGTCACACTACTCCTTACACTAAAATTTTAAAATCTTCTAACTGGTGCTAACAATCCTACCAACAAATATCTAGGCATACGGTATTCTATAATCCTCTCGTATCTGTCAAGCAACCCAAATTTTAACAAGCAACAATTTTTACACAGGTAGCTAAGAATTTATTGGAGGGTGCTAATAAGTATGACCTTTCGTCACTCTACGATAGGGAGGGCAGGAAGATAAGAAAAAATAATCGAGAGCGAATATGAAGTCTCAAGAGCGGTATGGAGTTTCCAATGATGCAGGTAAAGATGTTTACGAACTATTGACTTATTTGCTAGACTGGGTTACTCTGGTCTAGTCAATTGCTAAATTGAAAAACCCTTCGTATCTTGGAGGGTCGTTCAATCCGTGCAATACGGAAATTCCATTCCCGAAATTCTAAACAAGGTTTCACAATAGAACGGAATTTGAGATATCAAGGTTGTGATCCTTTGGGTTGTCTATTTGGGTATCAATCGTTGGTTGGGTAATCATTGGGTTTCAATCTATATGGTCTAGGCAAGATCTCAATGATAAAACTACTCCTACTAGATTAGGTAACCTAGAATAGGGTTCCTTCCAAGTGGTTGAGCTAGTTGCTAGTCGGGTTGGTTAGCTAGGTCCATGACCCCAAATGCACCTTCAGTGACTTTTGTGTTTAGGTAGCACATGAGGCCTCAATTGGGTGGCACACTAGTGGCATGTGCGTAGTGGGCTTCGAGTAGATCACATCCATATATTGGGTCGGAGGAATCGAGTCAGGGCTGAAGTTCTAATGGGGTCGGGAAGTTTACCGGTACTATGGTAAGGGTTATAACTAGTCCTTTTAACCTAAAAGTCGTACCGTAAAAATAGAGTACAAGGAGACAGGTTTGAGTGAGACATGATATACCTAGATGAAGGTGGACTCGTCTAGGTCTTACATGTGAAATTTGTTGGAAGGTAATGGCTGGTCTCGTGCTCCGAATATTAATGGCACGGCCGGGGACGCAAAAGGATCTAAATGAAAAGTGGTAGTCCAAGGGCACTAATAATCATCCTAATAGGAATTATTCTAACCACTCGGTAGTCTTGGTATATCCTAAAACTTTTAGAAGGCTTGCGGTCTACCCACCTTAGAGGCTAGGATATGGTGGCAAGGTTCCTGCCACAAGGCTGGCCGACGGTAGCTACACTTGCGTATACAACTGTCATAGCCATGGGAATACTCTATATCTACCTATCAATTACGAGCTTTCGTCTTTCTAATCGGTGAAAGACAAAACAATTAAAGAGTTCAAGAGAGATGTCACTGAGTACAATTTTGTGATTCAAAAGGCGAATGCATGATTCAAGAGGACTTGTCAAGCAATCGTGGATGAGATCCTGGATAACTCTATATCTCAATCCACGTAGGGTAATTAAATGAAAAGCGAACCAAATGCATCATGGTTGATCAGACCGTAATACAATGATTATGATTAGACAATATGTTAGCGGGCGTCCCCAATAAGCATATGTCTTGAATCAAGCTCGATAAAAGTAAGCTTGTAAAACTAAGCTGTGATAGCAGCGTTGGTTAAGAATAATCAAAATATAAGTAGGCGAGATTTTTGGAAAATGAGGCACAAATAGTTCGAGTTTTGTGAGAATCAAAATCTAACTCGAGATTCATACACAAATAATTGAATCAGAAATTATAAACTAACTCCTTACAGCAAAAGAGAATTTAAAGCATGCAATTCTAACTTATGATATAAGATTTATATCTAAATAGAAAATTTGAACAGTTTATAAAATTAACACCTTAAATATAGGCAAGCCTAACATACCAAACGAATAGTTTATCTACATTAGATTACAATATCATATCAAAGGAAATGGTGTACCTGTAGGGATCTAGCAAGTTGTATGGCCTATCTAATAACCTTAACTACCCAATTAGTCAATTTAATAAGGGACCCTTATCCTAGTTGTCCTCCTAAATCATTTTAATCCTATTTGTGAATGAGCATTTCTTAGGCACAGGCTCGCAATGGTACGACTAACTTAAGTACCATCACGAGTTCGCAATCTCTTGCGAAGACGGACCTGCATGGGCCACCACAAAAACTTGTCACGACCCGCACCCGCTTTTCGGATACGAGACGTGTCCAAGCCAGCCTACGCCGCAGAGTCGGCGGTAGAACGCTGTCAAGCCGGCAAGAAATAATGCTCAAAATACACAATATTGTTCATTCACATTTCTAGATTTATTACAACATTTACAATTTAAAGGAAAGTACAAAGTTTTACATTTAATGAAATGATACAACTGTTTTCTATTTCTAGGTCGATCTCAGCATACCCAAGTCTTCCCCAGTGCTAAGAGTGATAGCGGCTAAACCTGAAAAATGTTGGTTATCCAGTCAGGATTGGAACAAGTACACAAACCGACGGCAGTACAAAACACAATAGAATCAACAAGACATGAAAATAGCATATAAGAAATGAAAGCTAGTAAAAAACTGATGTCATAGCACGATAGAGAAATAAACAAGGAAAACTAATAAAAGACATCTATCTAAGTGGTGTGAAATATCCTTTCGACATGTGAACGGCTAGGGGGTAAAATTCGGCTCACTGCACGTGTCGTGTGCAGCTGCTATCGTTCAAGAATAGACTCATGGGATAATTCTGGGTAGTTCACATATTTACTAAGATATTTCCCCTCCCGACTACTCCGTGTGACGAGCGTGTCAACAAGCAGCAAGATATATGTAAAGACATGAAATGAAAAGACTACTATGAATCGGAAAGCAATCAGAAAGTGCACTTGCCTGAGGTCCTTAGCTGGAGAAACCAAAATACCATACCACTCAATGAGCCACAATCAGTCAACACATGTAGAAGTCTCCGGATGCTGAAATAAATAGTACCAACGTTCTCAGAATAGTCAAATTAGCTAGGATTGTCTGTCCTTAAGTCCAATTCTGGACACAGGGGCAAAACGGTAATTTTGGGCAAAAACGATGTTCGCCGTTGGACCCGCTTTGCACCGAAAAGCGTGCCAGAGTCAATGGTCTCTAAAGTCGTTAAACTACATGTCTACGGATCCAGTTTTCCGATATGAACCCAACCGTATGTCCAAAGTTGGATTCCGGCGGGCCGTGCACAAAATCGCCCGTTGAGTGGGACCGTGGGACCTGCAAAACGACGTCGATTTCAACTGTCTCAGAATTGAACCAAACTTGGCATACAGGACCAGAAAAATGATACGGTCCTGTTGACGCAAGTTTCGTCTCGATCTGACGAGCGTGCACGAAGTTATGACCGAATTTGCATTGGACGGATACGGGGCGATTTCGACGGATACGCGTCGATTTCGTCGCGCACACGCGACCAATTTGAATTCCGTCAAAGCACACACGACCACGAAGCTGTTACGCAGCTTTCGATGCCTTCGGTGCGCGACCACGTCGCCCGGAATGGCGGGACGGATGTCGTGTCGGAGAATTTTATAGTTTTTCAAAACTGTTTTTATAGATTTTTCTTGATTTTTGGATTGGAATATCTCTGCCAATACTTGACGAAATCGAGAACTACAAAAAGGGTTTCGTAGGTCTATAGGTTGGCTACACATCTGTTCAAACAGAATTCTGATACTATCGACAGATTGGAAGGAAATTGACCGCAAAGAAGGGTTGTTGGACTGTTTCTTCTATTCCGCTTGGGACAGATTTTCTTCCGACTTTGCGTCGGTTTCTCGACCAACCAATGGCAATTACCTACAAACTAAAAGATCAAAATTAACAAGGGTTATATGAGGGTCATACCGGAGTTTACGGATCGACAAACGATCCATAGCGCGTCGCGAAAACGCGTTGCGAAGTCGGCACGGTTGCTGCCATTACTGCTGCTCTTCTGCTCACGCACACGCGCGCGGGCTGTGCGCACGTGGCCTCCGGCCGGCCGACGGTGGGCCAGGCGGCGCGCGCCGCACAGGGGTTGCGCCCAGGCTCGACGAGGGTCGTGGGGGCGGTGGCGTGAGTTGGGGTTTAGGTTGGAACTCCTCTCGTTCGACCTCAAAATATATATATATGTACTTTGTGTTGTTTCCGGGTCGACTGAAAGGGGTTCTCCTCGGGCTGGTGTGGAGTGCTTAGGCACAGCCTTTGCGTGGAGGGATTAGTTCCCTGTTCGTTGGGGGGGGGGGGGGGGGGGGCTCGGCCTTTTGGGCCGGGCTGGGAATTCCTTTTCCTTTTGCTTTCTTTTTTTTTTCTATTTCTTTTCTCATTCATTCTCTATATCTTTTTCTATATCCTTTAATTAGCAATACATATATATTTATATATACCTCATATATACATTATTATATATATATTTATATACAAAATACACACACATATACTCAATACATAAATACTTCTATATCTATATTCCTATATACATACACATACACGCTTTTTATATATAAGTAACATATACACATATACGTATTTCGTATATTTATATATATACCTACATATACATAGATACGTATATATATATATATATTTATATATATATTCACATGCAGATAACCAATAACACTAAAATAGTATTATTTCATAATACCCTCAATAATATTGATAATAAATAATAATAATATTAATAATAACAATAACGAAGTTCGATAAACCAAATAAAGGCGTATATATTAATATGTACGGTCTAAAAATAATCGTCTAAATAAAATGAATGATTAGAAAAAAATATTTTACAAATTCGGAAAGGGGAGCTACAGTCTCCACAACCACCACCAGCCTTCTCCCCTACCTAGCACAACCACCACCCTCACCCTTCACCTCCCCCAGTCCAGCCCCAAAAACCCCCTCACCACCGTGTCCATCATACTCTGGCCACTACCATGGGCCACAATCACCACCGTCCTTATTTAACAAACCAAAATAGAGGAGAATGACCCTCACCTATGCTCTCTGCCACCGCGCCGATGTCATGCCGTCCGGCCTGACATCGCCAATCGTCGACGAACTGCTATGTTGCAACGTCGAACTCTGCCTGAACCCCAGATTTGGGTGCCACACCGCCGAGCCGCACCCTTCCAGTCGGCCGCCTCTAGATCGGCGTCTCCCGTCGGCTAGCGCCATCGCGACGAACACCACCGCATGCAGCGCCGTCTCTCACCAGAGTACGAAAAATGCTGCCCCGCACTGGAGCTCCATGGTAAGCTCTCACTTTTTTTCCTCACCACTCCCCCTCTCTCTTGATTCAATCCTTTTCTTTGCTCCCCCTCGTTATTCTCTTCCCCTAATCAAATTTCTCTCACTCTCTTTCCTCTACTAATTCTTCTCTTTGGCTGCTTTTTGTTTTTTCTTACTTGGCTTCTCGAGGAAGAAGCACAGACATTTAGGATTTATAGTTATCATATTTATTATTATTATTATTATTATTATTATTAAGGATATGTGTATGTTTATTAGTATGTATTAATTTGTATACACATATTACTTTAATAGTAACAGGATTTTGTATTTTAAGAAGTTTGATTAATTTTGGGCTTTAATAAATGTTTTATAAGATATACGTATATGGTTTTTCCTTAAGTCCTATGTATACTATATACTATATATATATATATATATATATATATATATATATATATATATATAAAAATATATATATATATATATATATATATATATATATGTATATATATATATATATATATATATATATATATATATACATATATATATATATATATATATACATATATGTATATATATATATATGTATATATGGTGTGTGTTAATACAATAATTTTTATTACTGTTATTAGCATTAATATAAATGATATCACCTTGCTGTTAATTGTTACAATGACTATCTGTAATCCCTCTTCCCAAAATTTAAAAAATATTTATTTATTTGAACTAAATGGTGATTTTTTTTATTTTATAAATATTTAATTTATTAATTATTATTATAAAAGGCCTTAGTCATGGTTAAGATTTGGAGTACAAAATAACTCGAAATCATGGCACAGATAGTGTACTTGCGTGCTTTGACTAATGTATTAGCCATAGTAGGAAAAGCCAAGCCATATGTGTGTTCTAACTAGAAAAATTAGACTAAGTTGTAACATGACCCCTATAAATGATTTATTTATTTATTTATTTATTGAGACTATGATATTTAGGATGACCCGATTGTACCAATTTAGTCCGAATAGGACCCGAACCGAGCCAAAGCCCATGTAGTCGGATAGTACGTTCAGAGACGTCCGTATAGATACGCATTGCATGTATTTATTGTGGTATATTTTTCTAATAACCTAGTAGGTAATTTTATAAAATGGTGGTTATATATGTATTATATGTTGTTGCTATTTAAAATAATATTTTATATGTTAATGAATATTGTTTAATTATTTTAGATTCTACTAGTTATAAGCATTATAGAGTTAGATAATTTTAGAGATATTTCTCAAGTTCAAGAATAATTTTAGAGTTCGGATAATTTTATTAGAAATTCGAATTAGTGAATATATTATAAATGATTGATTAGGTGTTTATGAATATATATATATATATATATATATATATATATATATATATATATATATATATATATATATATATATATATATATATGAAGGTATATACATACAAAATACCTTAGAAGATCTTTTAGAATATAGAGGTTACAGATATACACTTAAAAATATAGGTATATATATAGTTAATTATTATTAGATATTTCCTTTAAGATTTAGTAAATAAAAAGAAAAGAAAAAGGACTTAATAAAAAGAAAAGAGAAGAAAGCTCTCGGGTTACTTAAGAAAAATAAAAGAAAAGAAAAGAAAAGAGAAGAAAGCCCCCCAACCCGTAGCAAACAGAGCCGACTATATATATATATATATATATATATATATATATATATATATATATATATATATATATATATATATATATATCGAGAGACCAAGAGAGAACGAGAGGAAAATCTTAACTCTAAATGCCGCCGCCAACACATGCACACCCCCAGGACACCTGCGTAACACCCCCTGACGCAGGTGCGCCGCCGACGGAGCAACGGCCGGTCGAAAATCCGACAGCAAGGGCAGCGACAACAGTGACCACGACAGCAATAGTGGTCTGGACGTCGGACTTTGCAGTAGATTTTCTCCGCGCACACTCAATCGATGTTCGATCCGTTTCTTCAGGTACGACCTTAACATATATGCCTATAATTCTCTTCAAAGAGTTTATTTTAATTCGCACCATGTGGGACAAAAAATGAGTTCTAAAATCGAGAAAAAACTCATTTTTTCTGGATTTAGAAACTGTCTCGAAACCCCAAGTTGGCGGTCGATTTACGACCAAGATATCACAAAATTTGAAAAATCGCTTAAACAGTCTTGTAGACAACATAAAAAAGATTAAAACCCTATTTTTAGTTGGTTATTTTCTGTTTAAAATTAATTTGAAAATCATGAAAAACTTGGCCAAAAACAGTTTTCAAAATTAGAATTTTCACCTATACGCCGTGCGCCCCGACAAACCGGGTAATTTGGTCGCAACCCATAAGCATCGAAAGACACGTACAGATGTTGTGGACGTGTGGCATTCGACAAAACTCAATTTTGCTGTGTGTGCGCGACGAAATCGAGGCATATCCGTCGAGATATCTCGTATCAGTCCTTTTGCAAATCAGTCAATTACTTCATGCACGTTCGTCATCTCGAGATGAAACTTGTGCCAATAGGACCGTGTCATTTTTTGGGTTCTATATGCCAAGTTTGGTCCGATTCTGAGAAGGTGACCGAAATACTATTTTGGCGGGCCCGCGACCGGATCCAACGGACGAATTTGTGTACGACCCACCGGAATCCAACTTTGGACATATGGGTTCATATCGTCAAACTGGATCCGTAGATATATAGTTTGACAACTTTAGAGACCGTAGGTACTGGTATATTTTTGGTACAAAGCGGGTCCAACGATTGACATCATTTTGATCCGAAATTATTATTTTGCCCTTGCATCCATAATTGGACTTATTGGTAAGCTATCCTAACTAATTTGACTATTCTGAACATGTTGGTAATATCCGTTTTAGCCCCCGGATACTGTTGTGAGAGTTTGACTTTTGTGGCTCGTCGATTGACTGTATAGTGTTGGTTCTACGTGCTACAACCAGGCAAGTATACCTTACATTTCTTTACAGTTTATTTACATGCTTATATCCTTCTTCCTTGTTACATGTTATTACTAGTTTCTTTCATTGATTGGTGATATGTTCCTTCATATTATGTATATTAGTTTATTTGTGTAATGCCTGTTGTTCGTATTACGTATTTTGGAATACGTGTACGTATTTTATCTTGTATTGCATGATTCCTTGCTTGGCTCATCTTGGCATTTCATGGCTTGGTTTATTTTGGGTTGGTTCGGCAAGGCTTGGGTTGCCTTGGTTCATCATGAACCAAGGGGGGCACCCCCACCTACCACCACCACCCTTATTTATTAGCCATTCCTTCATTATATCTCTTCATTGCTCTTCTTCTTCTCCACCATTACTTCTTCAACCACCAGGAAGAGAGAGAGAGAGCTTAGGCAAGTGTAGCTTGCTTCATGGAGGAACTTTGTTTTTATTGTTCCATTCTCTTCCTCTTGAGATTCTAACACACTTTAGTACTTAGCATTTCTAATTTCCATGGCTCAATTTGTGTAGATCTAAGTTTATAGTATTTTCGGATTTCTTGGGTTTTGATCTACTTAACATTATTATTTCCAAGTTTTGATGGTTTCATGTTGTAGAAAATTTCGTTCTGTCCCATTTTGACCTATGGAAGTTCGGATTTGGACTCTAGATGAAGGTTTTATGAAGCTTGGAAGCCATGGCTTGCATGGTTCTTCTTCTCGAAATAATGGAGAAGAAGAACAGTTCTTGACCGTATTTCATGCGGCAAGTGTTCTTCCAGCCGCATAAGCCTGGGCAATTTCTAGCCGCATAGACTTCTGTCACTATCCAGCCGCATAGAGCCTTAGCACATTCAGCCGCATGAATATTAAACACTTGTAGCCGCATAGGCTTGACTAAACCCAGCCGCACAAAGCCCTGCCCTTTCAGTCGCATGTGACTTGTTCCTTTGGCTGCATAAGGACCCGTCTCTGCTCAGCCGCATGGGACCCACTTGGGCGCAGCCGCATATGCTCCTACTTTCAACCGCATAGGGCCTTGGCAAATCCAGCTGCATGAACTTAAATACTTGCAGCCGCATAAAGGCTTGACAACTTTCTGCCGCATGAGCCTGAGGTCCCCTGAGCCGCATGGATGAGCCCGCAACCCAGCCGCATAAGCCCCTTCCTTCCGCTGCCGCATGTGCCCTTCCTTCCTGAGCCGCATGGCGCATTACTTTCCGAGCCGCATACGCCTGCCCTCTTTCTGCCGCATGAGCGTGCAGTCCCAACCGCATAAGCGCGCCTGCTTTCTGTCGCATGATTCCTATTAGCCGTATGGCTCCCTCCTCTAGTCTTGTCCTCTTGTATTATATTATATTATTATTAATATCATTATTATTATTATTAAATTAATATGTCACATTTATTCTTATATCCTGAAATTTCTAATATGATTTCAGGAACACGATAGTGGCCCGCCGTGGCACACTTTTGACAAGTAAACTGACATGGTATATCTCGACATGCTATTATGTCAGCCAGCCTGACATGACAAGTATGATTGACCTGGACACCGTAGGCGATTGTGTTTGTACAAATAAATTAGTACTGTCTTGCATCATGTCTAGGAAGGGGATCCCTGAGTACCACGGTCAGGGATACCTACAGTAAATGACTAAGGTTATTAAACTAGAATAATTCAATAGACATGAAGAGATTTCCAGCTACAGGCAATTCCGTTATCTGGGCGCTCAAGTGGACTTGTAGCGTACCGACGAGTAGGGCACATTTTCAGCACACAGTCACGTGTTGCATTCTTCATAAACGAACATTCGACCCGGATAACCGGATGGTCTGCAGGACTTGTGGCTGTTGGGATAATCTCATTACATCTTGCTAGTAACTAGGCCTGTGATAACCCTAGTTAGTTAAAAGTATCAAGCCGTACTCTTGATTGGCCGTGATTGAATGGATGGAGTTTATTCCAGCTTAGTCTTATCCTAATCCTATGCAAGATTATGACATGACATGATTATTGATGCTTGCCTTAACAATAACGATCGGGAGTCCAGTTCTGTTCAGGTAAAGGGTTACAACCCCGGTCCTTGTTTGGTTTAAGGGTTGTAACCTGGCTCCCGGAGCAGTTCTGTGTCCTCTCTTCGTTTATTGTCTTATTGCAACTCCATGCTATGCTCGTCATGTTTTTACCTTATTTTAATACCATGATTACTTATACTGGCCTTAACAATAAAGATCAGGGGTCCAGTTCTGTTCAGGTGAAGGGTTACAACCCCGGTCCTTGTTTGGTTTAAGGGTTGTAACTTGGCTCCCGGAGCAGTTCTGTGTCCTCTCTTCGTTTATTGCCTTTACCTTACCAATAGTAATTGAGACGGGTTTCTATTCAGGTGAAGGGTTACAACCCCGGTCCTTGTTTGGTTTAAGGGTTGTGACCTGGCTACTTGAGTGGTTTTCTCGTACTCAGTTTACTATTTTTATCTCTATTATTATCAGTTCTTTAATTATTATCTTAATAATCAATTGTGATATGCTGGTTTTAGTTCCTAAGTGAAGCCTCCTTTGTGGCACTTGCTCTTTCTGGGGTCTAACCCAGCTGGTTTTGTGTGGCAAGATATCGGAGCAGCACCAGAGGATCCACCTGTCTCCCAGCCAGATGGTGACCAGCAGGCGTAACCCTGGCAACGAGTGGGTTTCTTTTGTCCTCCCACTTTATTGTAAAATTATTCTTTTGAGGCGTTTAGCCGACGAGCACTTGTTAGCTCGTATTGTACCTTTATTTACTGTCTGCCTACGGGATGTAACATGATTGACAAATCCTAGGGTTGATCATGTATGACTAAACCCTTGCTAGTCCTCACATTTTGTACGACTAGCTTCATGATCATCCGAATATGTAATGTATGGGATGCCTTACTATTGTATATTTGGTGCTGACATCTTGTTATTATTATTTGCTTGCTTGAGATTGAGACATTAGGCTTGTTCTTGACCATAGGTGACTGATGGATTGTAGTTAAACCCTCATGTATCTAGACAGCCGTGACCGTATAGCGAGGTGGGTTACACTTCAATATACGTAGATGGCTATGTCTGCCCCCGCTCTCCAGTATTCTGGTTCTGGGGCGTGACATGGTTTAAGTGGTGGCCCATGCAGGTCTTGTAAATCAAGATATACGGGGGTTTACCGAATAGATGTCTCAATCAGTATTCGCCCTTGATCTCTGCTCGTATCTTCAAATCCCTGAGAATCTTGACCTGATCACATGCTTGCATCGTTGATCTGTCATGGTCCTTCCTTATTGTTCCCTATGTCGTCTTCTTCAGCGACATTATTCCTGGACCTGTCGATCAGCAAGGCGGAGCACCTCCCGCGGACCAGCCACAACCTGGAGATCAAGCCCAGCATTCAGGAGTAGCCTCCAGAGTCGTGCCTACAGGAGGAGAACCACCAATTCAGCCCGTCCAGCCTGCAGAGCCTGATGATGGCACTTTGGTGGGTCTCATCAAGTCATTATTAGCTTCCCAGGATCGTCGGAGAGATGCCTTGCACCAGACGGTGGCAGATGCTTTGACCAAAGGAGGTCATCAGGGTAATAGCACGGCCAACAGCTTCAAGCGCTTGAACCCTCCATTCTTCGATGGCAGTGAAGATGCGATCGCTGCAGATGCTTGGCTTCAGGACACAGAGGTGATTCTAGAAGCTGACAGGACTCCAGAGAACGAGAATGTGGCCGTGGTGCGCCTACAGCTATTGGATCTTGCCCGCAGCTGGTGGGCGGCGCAGGCCGTTGGATTAGTGGCCCCTATTGCCTGGGCAGTATTCAGGGAGAGGTTCCAGACCAAGTAGTTTGATGCTGTAGCTCGGTATGATCTACAGACGAGGTTCACCAATCTGAAGCAGATGGGCAGGACGGTCGATGGATATGCGGCCGAGTTCTCTAGGCTTAGTCGGTTTGCTCCCACCTTGGTGGCGACCGAGTTCGATAGAGCCCAGCGGTTCCAGCAGGGGCTTCACCTAGAGATTTTGTTGGCGGTAGAACAGTGTGAGCATAAGACCTTTGATGCAGTACTGAGGGTAGCCCGGAGGCATGAATATACCTCCCAGAGGATCGTGGATAGGACCAGAGGTCGGAAGCGATCCCATAGCCAGATGAATCAGTCATCAGCACCAGCCCCGGCAGCCAGGGCTTTGACCATTGGAGCTCCGAGGCGGGCGGCCTCAGTGACGTCGGTTCAACATTCCACCCCAACGCAACCTCAGCAGCAGAAGCAGAAGCAGTCTTCCGTAGTGGGATGTTCACACTACGGGAAGCCAGGGCATGTGGTATCAGAGTGTCGCAGAGCATAGGGTTTGTGCTTGGTTTATGGTACCCCGGACCACAGGGTTGGGAACTGCCCGAACAGGGGGAGTTCATCGGCCTTCTCTAGTCCTTCAGTTAGAGGACCAGTACCAGTCCAGCAACAGCAGCAGTTGTAGTACCCGTTCCCGAGGCCATTGCCGACGCAGGCCCAGGCATTCCAGCAGCAGAGACTGTAGCAGTATGCCCAAGCCAAAGCCCTGATCCAGAGCAGGCAGAGGAATTTTCAGCAGAGGAGACCCGCACCCAGAGGGCATGGTCAAGTGCTGGCTTTGACCATGGGAGAGAAGAAATAGCACCAGGTGAGATGGTGGCAGGTACTATTCTCGTCAACACCTTTCCAGCTTCAGTATTATTTGATTCTGGTGTCTCGCATTCATTTATGTCTGCACGATTCACGACACGGGTAGGACTGGAGCCCGAATCATTATCAGTAAGGCCCAATATACTTACTGGTAACGGACTTGTGGAAGTAGAGTGTTTTCCTCGTGCCAGATCGTAGTTAGCGGTAGAAAATTTCCCGCAAGATTGATAGAGTTCCCGATGGCCGATTATGATGTGGTCTTAGGGATGGATTGGTTGAGGGACCAGTATGCTAGGATAGACTGCCACATTGGCAGGGTTATTTTTAGCATTCCAGGCGAGCCGAAGTTTTCCTTCTCCCGAAGCGAAGTTGAACCTTCTCCTCCAGTGTTGCGGATGGCAGTAGTAGCAGCAGTACAGTTACCTCGGATAGTCGAAGAGTTTCCAGATGTTTTCCTAGAAGAGCTTCCAGGGATGCTGCCAGAGCGAGAGATCGAGTTTACCGTCGACTTGATTCCCGGGATAGCTCCAATGTCAGAGAGAGTCTACAGGATGGCGCCGTCAGAGCTAGAGATATTGTACAAGATGATTGAAGAACTTAGAACCAAGGGATTCATTCGTGCTAGTGGATCGTCTTGGGGAGCCCCGATGCTTCTTGTGAAAAAGAAGGATAGTACGTCCAGATTATGTGTAGATTATCGTACCTTGAACTCAGTGACAATCAAGAACAGATACCCTCTCCCGAGGATAGATGACTTGTTTGATCAACTCAAAGGGGCAACAGTATTCTCGAAGATCGACTTACGGTCAGGATACCATCAGATCAGAGTCAGAGAGCAGGACATCCCGAAGACAGCTTTCAGATACCGGTTTGGGCATTAGGAGTTCCTTGTGATGCCATTTGGAGCAACCAATGCGCCGGCTGTATTCATGGACCTCATGAATCGTATCTTTATGCCTTATTTGGATCAGTTCATGATTGTGTTCCTAGACGACATCCTGGTCTACAGCAAGAGTGAGGAGGAGCATGAGCAGCATCTCAGAGTAGTTCTTCAGATTCTTAAAGAGCATCAGTTATATGCCAAGTTCAGTAAATGCGAGTTCTGGCTCGATCGTATTTCGTACTTGGGTCATATCATCACCAGAGGAGGAGTAGAAGTGGATCCCCAGAAGATCGTGGCTACTGAAACGTGGCCAGTACCCAGCATAGTGGCAGAATTTCGCAGTTTTCTTGGCTTGGCCGGCTATTACCGGCGATTTGTTTCAGACTTTGCTCAGATTTCAGCGCCCTTGACCCAGTTGACCCGCAAGGATGTGCAGTTTGCTTGGACAGCAGAGTGCCAGGATTCTTTTGAGAGGTTAAAGCGAGGCTTGATGACGGCTCCTATTCTCACACTTCCAGATGGAACCGGAGGATTCTCAGTATATTGTGATGCTTCAGGAAGAGGCTTAGGATGTGTTCTGATGCAGCATGGAAAGGTAATAGCTTATGCGTCACGTCAGCTTCATGATCATGAGGGAAATTACCCAACCCATGACTTAGAGTTGGCAGCAGTAGTGTTTGCACTTAAGTTGTAGAGGCACTACTATATGGAGATAGGGTGGAGATTTTCACCGACCACAAGAGCCTGAAGTATGTTTTCACCCAGAAGGATCTTAACATAAGTCAGAGAAGGTGGCTAGAGCTACTTGTGGATTATGATGTTAACTTGCAGTATCATCCTGGGAAGGCCAACGTTGTTGCAGATGCATTGAGCAGGAGAGCCAGAGTTTATTTCCTAACAGTGCAACCAGAGCTGTTAGCCGATCTTCAGGAGATGAGTATAGAAGTTGTCCTCCCTTCTAGTGTGGCATTGATGGCCAGCATGCAATGTCACGACCCGCATCCGCTTTTCGGATGCGAGCTCGTGAGCAAGCCAACTACGTATCGAGCGGACTCCAGTCCGACTAGAGTACGTATAAGCTGTCAAGGTCATGGGTATCATGTCTAATCTAAACTTTATCTCAATCCACAAGAATCAAATAAAACAAGAATAAACAAGTATGAGTCATGGTCTGCAGCCCATTAGCATATTGTTCGATTAGACTCTAAGAATGATATAAGTCTATAAAATAAGCAGAAAATATCATGGAACTGAATATAAAGCACGAAAGGATGATAAAGAAATATCATAAGCAAATACCTGTATCATGCATCGCAATCCTCTACCATCCTGCTCTACTAACTAACTCCACGCAGTCGCTAAACCTGAAGAGATCATCAGGTCCTCAGAGGACTAGCAAGATACATAATATACAAGCCAACATGTAACAGTACAAATATATAAAGAAGTAAGGAACAATCAAGGACATCCAACGAGACAAAATGGACCAAGACACAAGATCTAAACACAAGGATCCTAAGACACTGGCATGCCATACTAGAAATGGCTAATAGGTCAAAGCTATAGACTGCGGTTAAGGCAAGTACTCACAATCTATAGTGTCCCAATCGCAGTCAAGGCAAGTACTCACGACCAAGACAGTAGCCAATCCTAGTATAAAAATCCTATAGACCGTAGTCAAGGCAAGTACTCACAATCTATAGAATGTCAAAGTCAAGTCCTACTCAAGTCATGTCAAGTCAAGTTGTAGTCAAGTCAAGGGAATCGGGGTGTAGGACTAGACGACTCTATCAAGCAATACATATGAGACTAACACAGTGTAACAGATAGAAAACTATCATAATAGAGAAGGAATAAGAACTAGAAATATGTAAAGTAAACTATAGCATGATGAGTGTACTAGACATGGAATAAGTAATCACGAATGTAAGGAAAAGAACCACAGCGAGATGATGACATGCATATAATTATACTGTACAAGTTGGCAGGTATACTTGCCTGGGGTTGCACGAAGAACCAACATGTATCGCCAATCACAAGTCAGAAAGTCCAAGTCATCACAACTGTCTCCGAAAGCTGAAATAATTGTTACCAACATTCTCAGAATAGTCAAATAGCTAGGATTGCCTTGTCCTTAAGTCCAATTCTGGACACAGGAGCAAAACGGTAATTTCGGGCAAAAACGATGTCCGCGTTGGACCCGCTTTGCACCGAAAATCGTGCCAGAGTCAATGGTCTCTAAAGTCATCAAACTACTGTCTACGGATCCATTTTTTCGATACGAACCCAACCGTATGTCCAAAGTTGGATTTCGGCGGGCCGTGCACAAAATCGCCCGTTGAGTCGGACCGTGGGGCCCGCAAAACGGACGTTCTGATTCAACTGTCTCAGAATTGGACCAAACTTGGCAGACAGGACCAGAAAAATGATACGGTCTGTTGGCGTAAGTTCGTTTCGATCTGATGAGCGTGCACAAAGTAATCGGAAAACTTGCACAGAGGCCGATACGGTGAATTCCGACGGATACGTATCAAATTCGTCGCGCCACGGCCCAATTTGAATTCCGCCAAAGCCCACACGACCACGAAGCCGTTACGCATCTTTCGATGCTTTCGGTTCTCGACCAAGTCGTCCGGTTTGGCAGGACGCACGTGGTATCGGAGATTCTAAATTTTGAAAACTGTTTTTCATATTTTTTCTCGATTTCCATCTAATTATTTTACTGTATAAATCATTAGAAATCAAAATACTAGTGGAGTTTCCATCCTCTACAGGTTGTCTAAAACTTTGTTCAGACACAATCTCAAAACCTTCGAAGGATCGACGGAAAACGCCTTCCAATTCATGGTTGGGGTTGGACTGTGCCCTATTTTTGGGACAGAGTTTCGTCGAATTTTGGGTCGATTCTCCAATCAATATAAGCATATCAATTCGTTCTAATTGAAAGGAAATATTGTATAGGTTCGGGACGTACCCGAGAAAACGAATCAAAAAAATATGGAGCGAGTAGATCGCAATCCGGCCGCAAAGTCAGCCCCATAGATGGTGGCTGCTGTTGCAGTCGACTGCACTGCCGGCGCACGGTCGGCCCTGGCGCTCTGGCCGGCCATCAGCGCTGTGCAGGCGTGCGCGACGCTCGCCTGGTTGTCGAGGGTCACCAGGGTTCGTGAGTGGTGGCTGGATTTAGGGTTTTGGATGAGCCCTTCTCTCCATTCGTTCGAGCCCTTTTATATGCTGTGGTATAAGGGAGGGTCGGTTTAGCTGCGCTCTGCTTGGGGAAGCAGCTCAGTTGGCTGGGCCGTGGGCTTGGGCCTGGCTGAGGGGGTGTTTTTATTTCTTTCCTTTTTCTTTTCCTTTTCTTTAACGATTATATATAATACATATCATATATTTTTATATATATAAATGCAAACAATAACATATATATATAGATATATATATATATATATATATTTTTTTTTATATATACATGCACACATATACATAAATATATATACACATACATTTATAATCCATATACACACACACACACACACACACACACACACACACACATATATATATATATATATATATATATATAT
>JANAVB010044841.1:0-42514 GCA_029216955.1 Iris pallida
GGTAGTCAAGCCCCTGAAGATCTGCGTCCCGATGACGAAGAAGTCCTCCAAGATAAAGCTGGGGGTGGTCAGACCCTTGCTAATACTTCTCCCGAAGATGAAGGTGTTCTTCAGAACCTAGCTGGGGGTAGCCAGGACGAAGCTCAGAGGGAAGTTCCTCCTTTACAAGAGAGCGAGGACGAAAGCGAAGCCTCAACCGATCCATCCACTTCCAATCGCGTCATGACGGTGTACATGATGGGAGGGGTGATACCGAGTCAGATGTGCCGCCAGTAGACCTCGTCCAGCGCATGGATACCTTGAGGGATGACTCAAAACCCTCTCTCCCTCTATGCAAATACTGATTCAAGCAGTATTTGAGATACGGTCAGCTTTGGCCAGGGCACCGTCTACCGGTCCTGGCCTAGGGGCCAATGGAGAATCAATTGTACCCCTTCAACGGGTATCCTTGGATACAGATCGCCGCGAGGCACCTCGGACGTCGGAGCCGTCAAATGCTCAACTCTAGACTGTACCACCATCTTCGACTCCTAGCTCCACAGAAGACGTGATAGAGATGATCAGGGACTTACGAGAGCGCTTCGAGTCGAAGAATAGACATGAGGAGCACCAGAAGATGGGGATCCCCCAACCATATCCCCTCGAATGGAATAAAGTGGTTTATCCTCCCAAATATAAACCGCAAACTTTGACGCCATACGACGGGAAGGACTCTCAACGTCGTTATTTGACATACTTCCAGTCTCAAACGGGACATCTTCCAAAAGAAGACGCGCTCACTAACATATTTGTCGGGGCACTGAAAGGAGTGGCTTACGACTGGTATTGCAGTCTCCCCGACAACTCCATATCTTTCTTCGACGACTTGACACGTCTCTTCCTCGATCGTTTCTACGACGGAGGGAAGGACATGACAATGGCGTCCCTCATAGAGATACGTCAGAAGGAGAAGGAAACAGTTCGAGCATTCATCGAACGGTTCCGACAAGCCTGCTTCAGACTGCCCCTGGGTATGCCAGAACATGCACTCCTCTCCTGCAGCATGAACATGCTGCCTGCGATCAAACTCTGGCTTAACTCCACTCTTCGTCCCGACTGGAGTTCCTTGATCATCGAGGCCGAAGCAGCAGAAAAGAAGGCGTCCAATGCTCGTCTTCTGGGAGTCAGTTTTCCTGCTTTTGAAGACAAGGGAAAACGGCCTGCTGCCAACAACCTTGGACGTAAGACGAAGGGGAAACATGCGTTGACTGCCAATGCCTCCAAAGGTGCACAAGCACCTACTCAGAAGCCTCCGTTTGCGCCAAGGCCAAAGGAGGTTTATTCTTTCAATGATGAAGACACCCTGCAACTCTTCGAGATAAAGCAGTGTGACAAGATCAAGTTGTCGTACCCGAAGCATCCCGACGAGGTTGGGAAAGTGGACAATCCGCGGTACTGTCACTTAATTGGTTTGTCGGACATCCAACTAAGGACTGCTACGTCCTTAAGAACTACATCCAGCGCATGATCAATGCGGATATCATCTTCGTCGACTACGAAGAGAAAACGGTCTCGGCCAACTTGGTGTCGCTCCAATTTGGCATCTTACCACCAACCACAACACAAGATGGCGTCGTCTCCTTTCCAAAGGCGACAATGGAGGTGGTCAATCTACCACTACTCGTGACAACGTGAGTGGACTCATCCCCTCACCACATCTCGGAGAGAGATCTTATAGGTTCACCCCGATCTCGTCCCGAGGTTACTCAACTGGAGGTACGCTCTACCTCCAAAACCAAGGGCAGGAAGATCAAGTCTTACCGCATGGTCTCTTCCTCTGCAGAAGAGGCTCTTCATGTACAAACCCGTTCGCAGCTGAACGTCTAACTCGACGAAGCTGCCGTTGAGGTGGTGCCTCCCTGCACTGTCCCTGCTGCCGAAGAAGGAGGTCTATCTAAGCCTCCAGCGTTCAATAAACAGAAGCATGTAGAGGCCCGTTTGACAAGCTTTTGCAAAAGAAGAATGCTTCGGGGCTAGCCAAGCCCCATAACTTCGACATACTGGCACAACTTGCCAGTACTACTGCCCGCCTATCCCTGTTTGAGCTTCTTCGTCTTTCCAAGGACACTCGTGAAGCCCTCTGTGAAGTCCTGAAGGATGCTGAATCCTTCATCAGTCAGGTCAAGTAGCCTGAGGATACCCCGATCACATGTGCGCACTGCCATTGTGCGGATGAAGTTAGCCCCAAGCTTTCACCAACAAGACATGCTGCTCAAGCACAATCGACACAACAAACCACTGTATTATACAAGGTATGTCGGCTCTGTCAAGGTGAAGATGATTCAAATCGATCCAGGGTCTTCCCTCAGCATTATCCCGAAGACGCTACTCTTAATATTGGGGATCCCAATGTGCCGTCTGGTGCCTTCCAACACCACAATCAGCGGTTTTAATGCTAGCAAAAGTGAACCGCTGGAAAAAATACGGCTAAAATGTCATATTGGTAACCTCCGAACCGAGGTGACTTGCTAAGTCGTGGACGCTGACGTCAACTACAACTCCTATTGGGTCGTCCGTGGCTGCATTAGTACATGGTGGTGCCATCTACATTCCACCAATGTATGAAGTACGTGTCCACGAACGACATCCTCCGGACAGAGTTCGCGGACATTGACCCTTTCAAGAGGGTCGAAGCCTACTTCACTGATTCGACCCTGTACAAGTCGCCCGACGAAGGGGAAGCCAATAATGCTGACGATGAAGCAGAAACGGCAACAGAACAGGACATGGAGCCAGAGGTGATTCCCGATGCTCCCTTGAAAATTCGACTCAAAGGGAAGCCGCCTCAGACGCTGCCTCCCATGACCATCAAGCTACCTGAAAAAGCACCAACTTTCTAGGTAGAACACCTACTGAAGTAACCTTGAAGATACGGCTCAAGGGAAAGCCGTCTCAAACATCGGCTCTCCTTGTGGCAAAACTACAGGGGAAGGCACCTGTCATCGAAGGCGCAGTCGAGGCACCCCTGAAGGTGCATCTCAAAGGCAAGCCTCCGCAATCATCCAAGCTGCCGGAGAAGGCCCACATAACCCTCTCGGACCCCAAAGTCAAAGCTGCGGTGGACTCTTCCGAACCAACTCCAGTACTCACAGATGAAGAGCTAGGGGAATACATATCTGCTGATGTAGATGCACCCTCTCTGGACAATGTAATCCCGCGGGATAAAATATCGTGTTTCATCAATAATAGAGTGTCTTTTAATTATTCTAGTCTTCCACATTGGAATGCCATGTATACATTAGATAACGCTCTACGGTCGTTGCAAACACAAATAACGACCGTCAATTATGTAAATCGAGTAGTCCTGTCCCAAGGGGTCTGTTTTATAGTCCCGCCGCAGAATCGAGACGAAGAATCCATCATCTTCGGCAAAGTCGAGCGTCATCAAGACCTCTGCCACTCGAGCAAGAACCAGATACCGTTAGAATACAAGTCTATCGGTACACGGACAAGGCAAAGTACCTCATCCAAAAGATGGGTTACGATCTGAAAAGCAACAAAGGCCTGAACTACGGCAAAGGCCGGCGTCCTCCTCTCCGGCTCCCAACACCTAAAGGAAAGCCGCAGGATTACTATCATCGAACTCGACGGGGGTAGGCTATGTAACGCCACCGGTAACTCCAGAGAGTTCGGAGGCGGAAGAAGTAGAACATTCTCATTCATCCGAAGCATCAACTTGGGATTCCGATACCAGTATCGGCTCAGTCTTCAAGAAGGTGCTATCAGTCAATATGGCATCTGCACAATCTCAAGAAGATGAAGACGAAGACCAAACGCCAGAATTCTTCGAGGAAGAACCTTAGGCTCAACGCCTAAGAGCGCAGTGGGAGTCTCGTTTTGAATTACGCGAACCCCCTACCGAAGACAAAGTCGAGCAGATCGACCTTGGGGATGGATCTTCTTCCAAATCCATCTTCGTCAGCAAGAGTCTAAAGGGACCAGACCGGTAATCTTTAATCCAACTGGCTAAACATTATATCGACGTCTTCGCCTGGAGCTATGAAGACATGCCGGGACTTGATCCTCAGATCGCGATGCATAGGCTTAACATCTTACCTGATGCCAAGCCTATAAAGCAACACAGCGACGTTTTTGCCCGGACATCATGAACGCTATCGATCAAGAGGTAGACAAACTCCTGACCAGCGGGTTTATCCGTGAAGAACAACGCCCAGATTGGGTGGCCAATATCGTCTCTGCCACCAAAAAGAATGGGAAGATACGGGTCTGCATCGACTTCAGAGATCTCAATGCTGCTTGCCCGAAAGATGAATTTTCGCTTCCGATCACCGACGTAATGATCGATAATACATGCGGCTTCGAATGCATGTCTTTCATGGACGGGTACTTGGGCTACAATCATATTAAAATATTCTCGATGACGCAAAACACACGTCATTCAGGACGCCGAAAGGTATTTTCTGCTACACAGTGATGCCCTTCGGTTTGAAGAACGCTGGTGCTACATACCAACGAGCTATGAGTACCATCTTCCGTCAACATCTTCGTAAAACAGTCGAATGCTATGTCGATGATATCTCTGTCAAGAGCCGTCTCAAAGGTGATCACCTACAGGACCTAAAGACAGTCTTCGATCTCATGCGAGCGCATCAACTCAAGATGAACCCCGCTAAATCCTTCCTCGGGGTTTCTAGCGGAAAGTTCCTGGGCTTCATTATCACCGCAAAAGGCATTCATGTCGATCCCGAGAAGACCAAGGCCATCCTTGACATGGACCCTCCGAAGAATCTCCGAGAACTTTAAGGCCTACAAGGACATCTTGCATATATCCGAATGTTTATAGCAAACTTTTCCGGAAAGTGTCAACCCTTCACCCAGCTCATGAAGAAGGGAGTCTCTTACGTCTGGACAGAGGAATGCCATATAGCTTTCATGATATCAAGGCTTACTTGACGAGCCCGCCAGTCCTGGTGGCACCCGTCGCAGGCAAACCATTTCTCCTCTACGTTCGTACCATGGATCATTCCCTCGACGCTCTGCTGGCTCAGAACAGCGATGCGGGCTATGAGCAAGCTATCTACTACCTCAGTAGGACACTGATCGGGGCCGAACACCGATACAATCCCGTAGAAAAGGAGTGCCTAGCTTTGGTGTTCGCCATCCAGAAGACTCGCCATTATGTCTCGGGCCAGACAATTCATGTTATCTCACGAGTCAATCTGCTCAGGGTTCTCAAGACAAAGCCATGATCATTGAACTCCCGGCTAGCTACATGGACGATCCTGTTGACGCCATACAACATGGTGTTCGTTCCAAAAAAAGCCATCAACGGTCAAGCTATGGCCGACTTTTTAGCTGCATACCCCATTCCAGAGTCCTCCAGACTCTATGAAGACATCCCGAATGAGGTCCAAGAATCAAACGTCACCGAAGAAAGCTCCGTCTGGCGGATGTTTTTCGATGGCGCTTCAAGAACAGGCCCCAAAGGCCAAATCATCGCCGAAGTGGGGTAGTCTTAGTCTCCCCCGATCAGCTGGTCATCCAGCGTGCTTACTCCCTTCACGACTAAAATTTGTTAAATCAGCGACGCCACAGGACGTCGCTAAATAGGGAAAATACGTCGCTAATATCGATTAGCGACGTATTTAGCGACGTTTGCACGTAGTCGCGATTAACCTAGTCGCTAAACAACAAAACGTCGCAATACGTCGCTATTGCGACGACACTCAGCGACGCGGACACGTCGCGAATTCAGCGACTACCAGCGACGTAAAACGTCATCATTTACCGACGCAACCTAGCGACGTTGAGCGACTTGATATGCATCGATGCTGACCTGGCTTGGGAGGCAAATGACGACGTTCTGTGACTTTGTTACGTCGCTATAGTACCGACATATAGCGACGTCTAGCTACGTCTTACGTATCGACGTTTAGTGACGATCAGCGACGGTATTCATCACAGTTAGTGACGTTGTGATACTTACTTAGCGACATTACCTTCGTCGCTGAACGTCGCTGAGTCGCTGAACGTCGCTAATATTGAAAAAAATACAGCATTTGCAGCATCCCCTGTAGCATTTGCAGCATTTGCAGCATCCCCTACACCATTTGTTACAACAACGACGGTGTGTATCTCGAACACAGTATCAAACAACACAGATACACACAATCACGAACACGTTTGAAACACAATCTCATCAATCAACACAGATATATGAAAATTTGTAACAACAATGTCAAACATAATGGTCCACAACTTAATTGCCAAGTATGGGAACGAATGGCTCAGAACACAACCCAAAATTTATTCTAGCATACATTAGTGTGAATCATCTATGTTCTGTACATATGGTGTAGTATATGTTCTTATCGTTTCTAGTATCTGAAGAATGTAACAGAATCAAGATGAACTCACATAATGTAATACTAAGACATCATCTACTACTATATAAGATATAGTGATAGGTTGTCGTATCATCATTGCCGAGGGATGAGGGTCGGAGGACAAATACCGCTCGAGTGAGCCAAAGGCATGCAGCCACTTCCCCTCCTTCTCTCACGCTATCAACGTCACAACTTTTCCACCTCAAGTTCTGATCAAGCATCTTCCTTCTCCTCTCCTCCACCATGGCTCTGGACCCATCTGCTCCTCCCTACTTCCTTTCTTCTTATTTGACTCTCTCAGGAACATATGACATCCACCTTAAGTGTAGAGTCGGGGGAGAAGAAGTGGGCAGGAAGAGGAGGGGGAAGCAGCACAGCCGGCGGCATGACCCGGAGGAAGTATAAAGGTTTTCTTCAACATCAGTAGGAGAACTATAATATATCTTTTTACAACATATCACCTTGTCAAAGACCCTTAATGTGACAACCATGTTACCCGCGGTGTCGGAAGACTAACATGTCATAATTTTCTAAGCCGTGTATTTGACATAATCCTCCAAACTCTTTCCTACTATGTTGTCACCCCCAGTTTTCAGAAACAGGGATATTTTTATCATTTTACATTTTTGAATATTTTTAAAATTTATTTTATTATTTATGATATTATTTTGGGGTTGAAATTTATTTTATTATTTATGATATTGTTTTGGAGTTATTTGAGTCGGGTTCGAATTTTAACTCAATCTGACTTGAAACGGGGACCCGGGGGGGGAGGGGGGGTAGTTTGACTCTACTGGGACCCACACTAGTTAGACATGGCCCACGATATTAATTTTAGTCCACATGATATTAATTTTAGTTAGTAGTTAGACTAATTATTTATGGATAGGTTTAGTTTAATTAGAGACTTAAAACTAGACTAATTTGACTTCAACCTTTAACCCATTCTTAATTTAAATCAAATAGGTCAAGTGGGGGCATTTTGGACTTTTCTAATGGGGACACCTCACCCTTTTTGGGCAGCCACCTATGGGGGGGATAAGGAGTGAGTCACCATCTCTTCCATTTCATTTTATCCATCCATTTTCTCTCTCTTGTTCTTCCCCAAATTTTTAGAGAACAACTCCATTGATTTCATCTCCAAATCCACCATTTCTTCCACCAAATCTTCTTCTCTTCTCCTCTACTCCATAGTTACAGGGTGCTAGCCAAGTTTGGGAGGATTCGGAGCTCGTTCGTGTCCTTTTGGAATCTCTACGTGTCGGTGTCGAGTCGGGAGGCTTTTTCCTTTGAAACTCTCTCCCGGAAGGTATAATCTCTTCTCTAATCCATCCCTACATGCATATAGGAATATTTGAACCCATAGGAATGACTCCCATGGTTGTATCTCCATTGTGTGCATTTTGTGTCCATTTGGAGGTCATAGGAGTGTCCTTTGTGTTGTGGTTGTGTCCTAGTGGAAAAAACCCCTATTTTGGACACTTGTATGCTATTATATATATATATATATATTATATATATTGTAGGAATGATTAATTAGTGTTTTAATCTCAGATTTATATTTTAGAGAGTGGATTGATCTTATTTAGGATGGTTAGTAAGTTTTATTTAGATAGCTATGTTGGTATCCAAGTATTTTGGCCTACATGTGTTTTTTTGTCCAAACAACCCAAATTTATCATAATTTTTATCCACGTTTTTAGTAGCTAGAGCAACTTAGAAATGTCATAACTTTTAGCTCATAACTCCAATTAATCTTCCATTTTTTTTAAAAAGAAGCGTATCGAAGTTAGCTTTCCAAAAATATATTTTAATAAGCTAAATTTATTATATAACTTTCTGTAGAATTATTTGAGTGTCAGCTGTATGAAAGACGAACGCGTTTCGGTATTTTTGCGATTCCGGGAGCTTCCGGACACGAAAATGCGATCTGTTTGAAGTTTCGGAAAGCTAACACGAAGAACTATAACATAATTTAATCCTAGAATTTTGTGAAAGCCCAATTGGTACAATATTGATTTTAAGTAGAAGAGTGACTATGCGACGTAGGTATTTTGTGTAACTTATGAGCCTAGTATAGATATCATATGAATGTAGGTATCATAGATTGTCAAGAATATGTAAGATATATATATATATATATATATATTATTGTTATGTAATATATGTTAGTATAGTGTGTTTGTTTGAATGAGATAAGGATGTGTGTGGTTAGTGGAGAGAAGTGAGATTGGTAGAGGATGTTTAGTGTGTTTGATATTGTATATGGTAGTATAGTGAGTGTAGGTTGTGAAGGTGAGAGAGTTGGGAGGATCATGCCATCCTATTTGACTTGAGGCTAATGTGGTTTGTTGAGTGATTTGTGTTTTGATTGAGTGGTAGTGTGTTTGTATATAGATGTGTGTAGGTATGTTAGAAGAGAAGGGTGGTGGATTTGGTATATGTGTGTGTGTGTGGTTAGATGGTTAGAGAGTGAGAGAATGAGCAGAAAAGCAGCAAGATAAAGCAGTAAGCAGTAAGCAATAAGCAGTAAGCAATAAGCAGTAAGCAGAAGCAGTGCAGGATAGTTTTTTGGTGTTTTTGTGGTCTCGAAACATCCCCTTTTGACCCACCTTAGCCCCAAATACCTACCCACACTTATCAACCACATTTAGTACTACGAAACCCCTAAGTTAGAGAGTGTTTTTAGTGTGTTAGGCGGTTAGTAGGGTAGTGTTTATAGTGGTAGAAAATAAGGTTTGTCAATGTTAGAAAGTATGCCATATTATGTTATCTTGAGGGTAGTTGTAGATGTTTGAGTTAGTTTTGAGAAGTTATTTTAGAAGTAGAATTCTAAGTTAGATGGGGGTTTATAGATGTTGTTTGTGAGGGAGAGTGAGTGTGGTTTAGAAGAATGAGTTATGTTAGATGTGGTATCTTGATCTCAATATTACCTTAAGGTAATGTGTAGAAGAGTAACATAATAGAAAAAAATAGTTTTGATGCCCAAGAACCCTAGATTTCTTGGTTGGTAAACCCTAGATAGGATAGTATCTAGCTACCCTAAGGAGCCTAGGCTAGTATCTTGAGTATTAGCGGGATTTTCTTTGTAATGGGCAAGGTATCGGGATTACCTTGGTAAGGGTAAATGTAGGTAATAGGGTATAGTTAAGATATTGAGTTTAACTTCTAAGATATAGTTAGAATTAGGTTCTCTTGGTTGGTAATGGTTAGGATTAGTGTCCTTAGACTAGTTTTGACAACGGTTGACCATTTTGACCAAAAGTCAACAAAAGTCAACCAAAAGTCAAACTTAGCCTACAAGTGACTAGAATTGACCGAAACCAAACCAGAGTTGACCAGTTGACTAAAAGTCAACAGTTAGTCAATATTTGACAAGTTTGACCTAGGGTTGACCCAGGGTTGACTAGAGTTGACCAGGGTTGACCAGTTGATCAAAATCAACTGTAAGTCAACCTTTGACCCCGTTTGACCTAGTTTGACTTGGATTGACTCCCCGTGACCTAGTATGAACCAGTATGACCCAGTTTGACCTAGTACGACTCAGTTTGACCTAGATTGACCTAGTTTTGACTTAGACTTGCATCATGACTTAAATTAGTTTTCTTTTCAGTATAAAATCCTGTTTAACTCATAGTATCTCATTTTAGGTCTGTGATTTACTCTGAGCGTCTTTCACCTTATCAGCTCAGGACCAAAGGCGAGTACATTCACTGATAGTTTTCATTGTCACGATATCTGCTATATCCGATTCAGTTGTAGTGTCTTACTTGATTTTCAGACACGATATTTCACGGACTAGTATATGTCGGATCCTGTCATGAGATGTTGTTCCCGGATTACTTGGTATATTGGTACAAGACTTGACTTGTTACTTGTACTTGTATAGACATGGACTTGGGAGTGGGCTGATCACCTGTTTTTGAATCTCATGTCATGACGTGTTATGTCCGGATCATTTATACTATTCGGGGATGGGGAGTTATTAGTGGTTGTGTGATCAAAATCCCCACTTGTTGCTTCACACTTGTACTCGACACTTGTCCATAGCTACTTGTTCACAACTTTCCATGGTGACTGACCTTATCTTCACACTTGTTGCTTCACACTTGTTATTTGGTTGTAGCCGGTCAGATGGAAAGCCTGAACATGTTTTTCCCCAAGTCGATCACATGACGCACTAATAATTCAAGGCACTTTTTATATTTATTATCTGTGGTGACTAAGTTCTGTTCGGGAGAAGGGTTACAACCCCGGTCCTTGTTTGGTTTAGGGGTTGTAACTCGGCTTCCGAATAGTTCCCAAGTCGCCCTATATACATTCATATCGTCATCCTTTTCAGTACTCACATCATGATATGTATTTCCAGTTGATTTTGTCTTGTATTTCATTACACTGTCTCTTATAGAATTTGCCAATTCATATGGAACTGCTGTTGGTGTTTGTACTTGCTCATTTTTTTGACAGGATACCGTTGACATATTACAGATGATTCTGAGGCAGATTGTCCGACCTATTATGGGGTCGAGTCTGATGGTAGACCCGGGCTGTGGTTTTTTAGTAGAGCCACTAGACTTTGCTCACCCTGAGTAGTATAGCTTAGTTAGGTTTGCCTGGCCTACGAGCCAGCTAGTACTTTTTAGACTGTAGTAGTTTTTATATATTATGATTCTTTGGGTTGTTTGTGTATAGCTCTGGACTTGTGTGGATCTTGGACTTATTTTCTATTCTCATCATTCGTATTTTCCTTTCCATATTATCTACCTTAGTTTTACATTTGTGATTGAGACTGTATTGCTATGTCACTTCCATTCGGAGTGTATACTGTACAGGTCATTTATCTATTTAGTTGTAGTATTTATAGATGACCTAGACAGCGTTCTACCGCCGATGCTGCGGCGTAGGCTGGACGTAACCACGTACTCGTGCCCCTAATCAGGGTGCGGGTCGTGACATATGTAGTAATGCAAGATTACTATATAGGAGGAAAGAGTTGGGAGGATTATGTCAAAATACACGGCTTAAAAAATTTGACATGTTAGTCTTCCGACACCGCGGTAACATGATATTCACATTAAGGGTCTTTGACAAGGTGACATGTTGTGAAAAGATATATCCTTATAGTTCTCCTACGGATTTGAAGAAAACATCTGTACTTCCTCTGGGTCTTGCCGCTGGCTGTGCTGCTTCCCCCCTTCTCTTCCTGCCCACTTCTTCTCCCCCGACTCTACACTTGAGGTGGATATCATATGTGGCTAAGAGAGTCAAATAAGAAGAAGGGAAGTAGGAAGGAGCAGATGGGTCCAGAGCCATGGTGGAGGAGAGGAGAAGGAAGATGCTTGATCAGCATTGTCTTTCGGATCGTCTTCATCAAGGTATAACGGGCTGCTCGGCGTGCCCAGCTTCTTCAACTTCTCGCTGGCTGCAAAGTCAAAATGGGAACGGGTCATCTTTGCCGGCCAGGAGCTCTGACTCGCACTCGTCGCCTCGCTACCGGTTTTCTTTCCTCCTCTGATGCGGGTCATAAGAAAAGAAATTTAGTACCTCTTCTTCACATAAATATCATTGCCGCCTTGTACTCGAGCCTCCTCGTCTGTGACGCTATCCAACTTCTCGGTGCCTACATTGTCACTCGAATCTCCCCTTCGACTCGTATCGTCCTCTTCTTTGCCTGTCTTTTCTCTCCCTGTCTTGTAATATCTGTTATCACCGCCGACTCATTCGACTCCTTCTCCGAGTCTTCCTTCTCCTCCTCCTCCTTCTCCTCCTCGGAGTTATCGAAGAAGGAGTCGAATGAGTCGGCGGTGATAGCAGATGATTGCAAGACAGTGAGCAAAAAGACAGGTGAAGAAGAGGACGATACGAGTCGAAGGGGAGATTCAAGTGACAATGTAGGCACCGAGAAGTTGGATAGCGTCACAAACGAGGAGGCTCGAGTACAAGGTGGCAATGATGTTTATAGGAAGAAGAGGTACGAAATTTCTTTTCTTATGACCCGCGTCAGAGGAGGAGAGAAAACCGGTAGCGAGGCGACGAGTGTGAGTCAGAGCTCCGGGCTGGCAAAGAGGACCCATTTCCATTTTGACTCTGCAGCCAGCGAGAAGTGAAGAAGCTGGGCACGCTGAGCTGCCCATTATGCCTTGATGAGGACGATCAGGAAGACAATGCTGATTCAGTTTTGCCTTCCTTGGATGGTATTGATTCTGTAGATCCGTATATAAAAGAGGAAGAGATTGGGAGTAGAGTGGACCCGGAGGGAAATGAGAGATTGGAAGCTGGGTCAATATCCAAGATGCGAAAGAGAGTCGAGGATTCTAATTTTGATGGCGTAGAGGAAGAGGTTCGCGACATAACGAGAGGGACAGGGAAGGAGACAGATGAAGTGAGGCCGACGACGTCGAAAAGAAAGGCAGCACTGTCGTTAAAGGAAGGCGAAATGTTCAACATCCTCAAGAATACCATCTGGAACGACAAAGGATACTTTGACAAATGAGACCACCATGCTGTCAGGAACATCATCTACTACTATATAAGATATAGTGATAGGTTGTCGTATCATCATTGCTGAGGGATGACGGTCGGAGGACAGTCAACTTTATCTACGGCTATATAGTTTCTGCCTCGCCAGTCGAATGACTGCATGGACTATGTCCTGATCACCATGTCGTACCGTAGATTAATGCAAATGGAGCTGGAGCCAAAATACAGAAACCAAAATACAAAATACAGAATCAAATCCCTGGGTTCGCCGAAAATACAAACACAGTTCTAATTCATATGTATTTTAAGTGTGAGAAAGGATGGCTCAGAACACAACCCAACCGGAGAGGATACTCTGAGAGATCCATCTGAGTAGGACGAATACTCTGAGAGATCACCTTTACAAGAATGATATCAGTAGCGGGATTGAGTGTGTACGTCCTACTCAGATGGGTCTCACACCGTTACTATTTTTTTTCTGACAGCATGGTGGATGTGCTCCGTCAACAGATTCTTGCTCCGAGCCAAAAATTTGCCCCGGAGCTCAAGTGGACATCCTTCGTGTAGAGCTCGAGTGAGAGGTTCCTGACAGCATGGTGATCTTCTTTGTGAAAGTATCCGTGCTCGTCCCACAACCAAGGTGTGATGAACACGGATACTTTGACAAAGGAGACCACCATGCTGTTAGGAACCTCTCACTCGAGCTCTACACGAAGGATGTCCACTTGAGCTCCGGGGCAAAGTTTTGGCTCGGAGCAAGAATCTGTTGACGGAGCACATCCACCATACTGTCAGAAAAAAATAGTAACGGTGAGAGACCCATCTGAGTAGGACGTATACTATGATAATATTTCCTCCAACACTCAATCCCATTACTGATATCATACTTGTAAAGGTGATCTCTCAAAGTATACGTCCTACTCAGATGGATCTCTCAGAGTATCCTCTCTGCTTGGTTGTCGTATCATCATTGCCGAGGGATGAGGGTCATAGGACAATCAACTTTATCTACGGATACATAGTTTTTACCTCGCCAGTCGAATGGCTGCAGGGACTATATCCTGATCACCATGTCATAGTCAAATACAATCCAGAGATTGACACAGTACTAATTCATATATGTAGTCCAATACAAATAGTCTAATACAAAAACAACCCAATACAAATAGTCAAATACAAATAAGTACTAATAGCTAATGAGAACCACACAGCTCACGCAAACGCTCAGTGATACGATCATGCAACCACCTAAAAAAAGTGGGATCTTTGGCGTGAGGAGAGATGTAGTCCCTTGCAAGTGCTGCATGAATAGAACTCCCGGTCACACTAGCTACCGGTGCTGGATGAATAGAACTCCCGGTCTCACTAGCAACCGGTGCCACTTCCTCCTTAATTATAGGAGGAGCCACCTCAGCATTTACTGTTTCCCTCAAACGACGTGCCGCTCCTCGGGTCATGGGTGCCATCTGGTAAGATCGATATTCACAAATAATATAATTGTAACATAAGCAAGCTAACCAAAGGAACTATCATGTAATTTGAGTATATTTTCGAAAGCAGATAAAGTACAAAAAATTTAATTTTTTGCCAAGTATGAGAACGGATGGCTCAGAACACAACCCAAGATTCATTCTAGCATACATTAGTGTGAATCATCTATGTTCTATACATATGGTGTAGTATATGTTCTTATCGTATCTAGTATCTGAAGAATGTAACATAATCAAGATGAACTCACATAATGTAATACTAAGACATCATCTACTACTATATAAGATATAGTGATAGGTTGTCGTATCATCATTGCCAAGGGATGAGGGTCGGAGGACAGTCAACTTTATCTACGGCTACATAGTTTCTGCCTCGCCAGTCGAATGGCTGCAGGAACTATGTCATGATCACGATGTCGTACCGTAGATTAATGCAAAGTCCTTATAGCAAATATCGTACATAGATTTCTACCTCACCAGTCGAATGGCTGTAGGGACAGTGTCTGACTTGGTGTATCTCACCATTTTTCTAAAATGCCTGACATTCTACCTCGCCAGTCGAATGGCTGTAGGTGTATTTCTACCTAGGTATCCAGTCTCTCATACAGGACCTACCTATCTGCCTTTAACATTAAATTATACAAATCAATCTAGTCTTAAATACTGGTACTAACTGCCTGAACATGACAGTCCCTAATTTGTACTGGATTTATCCTACCTCTGAGTTTCACACATATTAAAAAGGAAGGCATTTACTGTTAACAAAATAACCTGCCATGAATTGAACAGCAGGCAGACTTAGATTTAGGATTTAAAATATGGTATTCAGGTCAACTTAATTCAATCAAAGGGCACTGAACAGAAAGTCTAATTAAGACTTTCAACTATGCAGGCAGCCTGGACTGTTGTTCAGAACTTGGCAGGCAAAATTCCATACCATCTGATGACAAACCTATACACACCCTTACCCAAACCATTTGTTTCAGTAGGTAAAATATTCCAGGTTACTCAAGTAACCTGTCGCACAACATTTGGTGTCAACAGCATTCCTTGTTAATTATAACATGCATACTATCATATCCCAAGTCTACCAAAACCTGACCAACATACCCTACACTAATCATTCCATATTTCAGTAATGTTAGTGAGCTAAATCATACTCAACTGTCGAGAATACTTAGAAGAAAACTCATTCACATGATTAGTATCCATCCTTCGTGACATAGCTGAAATTTTATAGGGCTCGATAATAATTATTAGTCAATTTATTCATCATTTCAAAACCCTAAAAATGCCCAAAAAACTTCCAGTATCAGTAAATAGGGCTCGAACCCTAAATTAGAATTCGAATCCAAGCAAAACATCAAATTGACAGTTGATATGCCTAAAAAACTCCCAGTATCAGTATATAGGTGTCACACTGTGAGTCTCGTGTCCATACAGTGGGACACGACGTGTCCAAACCAACAAAATAGGTGTCACACGAACTAGAAGCGAGTCCACGCTCTCGTGTCCCCCGCAGCGAGTCCACTGTGAGTCTCGTGTCCCCCGCAGCGAGTCCACGCTCTCGTGGACACGAACTAGAAGCGAGAGAGAGCTAGAAGACGAGGAAAAACTGGGAAGCGGGGACAGGGGAGAGTTACCTGAGGAGGAGCTACCCGAGGAAGGAGGAGGAGAAGGAGGAGGCCGGAGAAAGGAGATCGCCGGAGGAGTGCCGCAGAGGAGGAGGCCGGAGGAGGAAAATCGTCGGAGGAGCGTCGCGGAGGAGGAGAGCACGAAAAATTGGGGGAAAATTTGTGAATGATCGAAAAGGAAACCCTCGCCGCCTATATGAAACATTTAGCGACGTCCTTCTCGGCCGTCGCTAAACGTCGCTGATATTTAATAAACGGTGACGATGCTTAAAATGCGTCGCTACACGTCGCTGTATCAGCGACGTATACCGACGAACTTGCGACGCAGATTTCCATTTAACAAATTGTAGCCGCTAGACGTCGCTATTAGTCGCTGTTGGAGACAAACATCGACATCTTAGATAAACGTCGCTAAACCCGCAAAAAATTAGCGACGTTCTTTCTTGGAGTCGCTAAATACGTCGCTGATATGACTTATTTTGGTAGTGTTCGAAGTCGTGCTCCAACAATGATGTCGAGTACAACACTCTCATCATGGGACTCCAGCTGTCGCAACAGCTGGGGGTTGATCATCTGAAAGCCTACGGCGACTCAAAGCTCGTCGTTAATCAGATCAGAGGGCAATACGAAGTTTGCCATGGAGATCTGGTTCCTTACCATGAAGTTGCATTGAACATTATTTCAACCTTCACCAAGTTCTTCATAGAACACGTACCTCGGTTACAAAATCTAGAGGCTAACGCTCTGGCTGTCCTCGCAGCCTCATTGGCAGCACCCCTCGGGACTCAGCACTACATCACGGTAGTTGGTCGAGACTTGGTTTGTCCTAAAACAACCTATGCTCACAAATGGCCCATGCCATGTCAACAAGTGCTGGTATTATTGTTCGAGACTGGAGGTTCCCGTTCATCGACTTCGCTGTCTACGGAATTCTCCCAGAAGACCCGAAAGAAGCCGTCTCAGTTAGGAGGCATTCCCTTCGATTCTATTACGATACAACTACTAAAATGCTGTACCGATGCTCCTACGATGGACTTCTTCTTCGATGCCTGTCCAACGAAGAAGCAGAAGAAGCAGCCGAAGTCCTTCGAGAAACTCATGATGGAACTTGCGGGGCTCATCAACCTGGGCCTAAGTTGCAGGATCGACTGCGATGCATGGGTTACTACTGGCCGACCATGGCAGCCGACGCTGTCGACTATGCTAAGAAGTGCTATGCTTGTCAGCTCCATGTCGACTTCATCCATACACCATCGGAACCACTACATCCTACGGTCGCCTCCTAGCCCTTCGAAGCTTGGGGTATGTACATTGTAGGACCTATCACCCCTTCTTCATCGAGGGGACACTGCTTCATCCTAGCCATCACCGACTACTTCTCCAAATGGGTAGAAGTGGTTCTGCTGATGGAAGTGAAGAGCTCTTGGGTGATCAGCTTCATTAAACATCATATCATCTATCATTTTGGGGTACCCCGTAGGATTATCCATGACAACGTTCCACAGTTCATCATCCATATTTTCAGCAGATTCTGTGACAAGAATCGCATTCAGAACGTGGCATCGACCGCCTACAATCCGACAGCAAACGGATTGGCCGAGGCTTTTAACAAGACTATCGTCAGGCTACTCAAAAAAGTCGTGTCATCTAACAAAAGCGATTGGGACAAAAAGCTTGGCGAATGCCTTTGGGCCTACCGTACAATGGTACGAACTACGTCGGGCAACACCCCATTCTCCTTAGTCTACGGAAGCGAAGCTTGGCGAATACCCTCACTCCGCGTAGCGATCACAAATCAACTAACAGAAGAAGAAAATCAACGTCGCCGTCTGCATGAATTGGAGGCACTTGACGAAAAGCGTTTCCTAGCTCAACAGCGCATCGAAATCTATCAAGTCCGTATATCACAGGCTTTCAACAAAAAGGTCAAGCAGAGGACTTTCCAAGTAGGCGACCTGGTTCTGGTAGTCAGGAGGCCGATGGTGTTGACACACAAAACACCAGGAAAATTCAAACCCAAATGGGAGGGGCCTTTCATCATGGAGACGGTATACTCAAACGGTGCTTACCGCCTCGCCCGATCAAACGGGGACTTGTTCATGATGCCCATCAACGGCAAGTTCCTAAAGAAGTACTACTCTTGACATCTCTCAGATGTGTACTTACACCTCTACCTAGCAAGGGAGTCAGTGGACCTGTTCACCAGAGCTCACATACACCTCCCTCTCACAAAAATCCTATGCTTTCGAAATCCAGTTGTTCCATTGCATTCTATCTCTAGTAGAAGGACAACCACGTCCACATTACCTCTGAGTTGCTCCTCTACGCCCCACGAAGCGGAATCTTACGCTCCGTAAGACTACGCTACCCATCATATTTACCACGTCCACATTATCTCTGAGTAAACATTCCGTACAGACAACCCCTGCATTGCCGTACATTGATCGCAGAACTTCCATGTCCATATTACCTCTGAGTAGTTTCGTGTATCTCCCCAGAGTCACTCCTACCACGTCCATAATACCGCTGAGTAGGAAGATTTTGACATTTGAACCCCATATTTACCACATCCACATTATCTCTGAGCAAATATGTTGGTTCCCTCAAACTTATTATATGTCCCTAAAAATCAAGGTGCACAAAAGATAATAGGTCCACACAAATTATCAAGTTCATGACAGCAAGAATGAACACACCACAAAACTCTTTATTCTTTATTCTAAAGTAAAGGATTACATCCCCAGCAGGAGTTACAAATTACACAAAATAACAAAAAAAAGGTAGAGGCTACAACCCCTAAGCATCACCGGGATCGGCTGAAAGCTCTTCGATCCGACGCTTCAAGTCTTCCGCCCGAGTCTCTACAGTCGCCAGGACTCGGCGTTCGGCTTCTTGACGCATCATTTCTTTGGCCTCAGGGGAAGTTTCATCCTCATGCTTCTCGTCCAGCTGTTGCCGCTGCTGGGCCAAGAAAAGAGCATGGCGGGTGAAAGCTGCTTCCTCCTCCTTAGATGCTACATGTTCAGCCTGGACTCGCTCAGAATCTAACAAAAGTTGGGCCCACTGGTCTTCAAGGAGGTGAATCTTGGCATTAACCTCCGCTATACTAGCGTCCAACGCCGCTCGCAACTCCACCTTCTCTTGTACGGATTGAGATAGCCTCTCCACCGCAGCCTCAGCGTCAGCCACCTCGCGCTCCCAGTCAGCCACGGTGGCCTGATAAGTTGTGTCACGACCTGTACCCTAGAGTTAGGGCACGAGAACGTAACAACGCCCAGCCTACGCCGCAGTATCGGCGGTAGAACGCTGTCCTAGGTCTCAATGCATCTAACAGTATAAGACTAAACAGTTTATACTCCCCGAATGGCGGTGACATAGCAGAATGTAAACTCAATCACATCTAAGGTAGAGCATAAAGGAAGATAGATAAAACATGAAATCGAAAAGAGATACAACAGATAGAAGTCTAAGTGTCTAAGATACAAACTCAGAATACATCTCAAAACCAAATACAGTAATCCATAAATACAACTCAAGATGACTGAAAATAAACTATAAGCAAAAACCCTAGCTATCTATGCAACCTCTACTGTCTCCTCTAGGCTAGCAGGCAACCTCCAGGCTATCTGTAAAATTTATCAACGGGTCCAGTCAGGACTGGAGCGAGCACAATACATCTCAACAAGTCATAACAGGATAGGAAATGTAATCATGCTAGAGAATAAATACAAGATCTGAAGAAATAGCATAATGTAAAAGAGAGACTGTAAGTAAATATCTATGATATATATAAAGAGAGACAGTGCTAGTGATTCAGAGTACTGCATAAACATGTGAATGGCTAAGGACTAATTCATGATTACACTACTGGAAATTGATTCATGATTACACTACTTGGATTTATTCACATGTTCACTTATACTCTCCCATTCCCAATCAATACACAAGGATCCATTCAAGTTACGTTAAGATTCATGATTATACTACGTTGCCCATAAAGGGTGATTCATGAATTGATTCGTGAAGGCTCGGTGATCATGAGGGTACATGAGTCACTAGCTGATTCCCGAAGATTCATGATGATAGAAGCATATGATATGTGATGTAAGTGAAACACACATGACAAAAGTATCTGATGCTCCCGAGAGGGATAACATCTCATGAAGGGATCCATATAGTACCAATCCGTGTTACCAACGTGTCAGCATCAAGTAAGATAGTCTAAAGCAGGAAATATAATCCTAAATATGATATAAAATGATCAGAGAATGTACTTGCCTGATATCTGAATGTCCAAGGTAAAAATACTATCCGAGGAGAGGTGTCTGGCTCCTAATTAGAACAGCACAAGTCACAACATGTCCAGAAGGGTAATATGAAGCACTACAATGCATTCTACATGAATCTAGGTCAAACTAGGCCAAAGTCAACCCTTGGTCAACTCTGGTCAACTGCACTAGTCAAACTAGGTCAAACTAGGTCATGTCCTAACCCAGCAAGTCTTACTAGGCCTAACCAAGACTATCCTAGCAAGCACACATCAATACAAGGCTATACAAGCCAACATACACCCAACTCTATATAGCATGCAATTATTCAATACTCAAATAGGCAAGAATTCACATTGGATATACACTAGGTAATCTATTACTTTAAGCTATATATGTCTACACATATATACACATGCATATATTGGTATTCAACATTAGGTCTATAATCATGGAATTTCAAATGGTTATATAAACTTATATATTACAACACAATATGCTAACATATATATAATATACATACATAGCTAAGTTAACTATATTCATAAATACTTATTTAAGAGGCTATGTGTGTGTATGTGAACATGGCAAAGGGACAAGTGAGGGTTAAATGGGCATACATAGTGTATATATATCAAAGAGTGTCAAAGTGTAAGTGAACAATGTGTCAAGTGTGATAGTGTCAGCACAGTGTAAGGGGGTACATGAGGTAATATATGATTTGTGTTAACATAGAACATTACATCTCATTAACTTGTATATTGCATATATTACATCTATTATTATATTATATTCATGCTTGCATTCATTCATCATTCATTTATTCCCTTACACCTCATACATCATTTATTTAACCATTTACTCATGCTTGCATTCTCTATTTAATTACAGAATGTATATACATTAACATGAGTTAAAATCAAATAGAACATTATATTATACACAAGGGTGCACAAAATGCATATGCCGAATAGTAACTCCTACTAATAATCAATACTGTACCATCTCAGCATGAATTAAAATCTAGGATTAAAGTATGTTATAGATCTATGTGTTAGCTTTCCGAAACTTCAAACGGATCGCGTTTTCGTTTCGAGAAACTCCCGGAATCGCAAAAATACCGAGAACGCGTTTGTCTTTCGTACAGCTGACACTCAAATAATTCTCTAGAAAGTTACAGAAAGAATTAGGCCTATTAATACATGTTTTTGGAAAGCTAACTTCAATACGCTTGTTTTAAAAAAATGGGAGATTAAACCGAGCTTTGATCTAGAACTTATGACATTTCTAAATTAGGGCTGAAATTAAAAACGTGGATAAAAATCATGACGGATTTGGATAGTTTGAGACAAAAGAACACAAGTATATAACATAATATATCAAGAACTCACTCTCTACACTAATATATATATATATATATATATATATATATATATATATATATATATATATATATATATATATATATATATATATATATATATATATGAGACACTATAGAACACATCTCCAATACAAAATATGAGATTAAACATGTAATAATTCATTCATACATAACAACAACACATAGTGTGTCCAAATTTGGGATTTCCCACATGGACACAACCACAACACAAAGGACACTCCTATGACCTCCAAATGGACACAAAATGGACACAAATGGAGATACAACCATGGAGGTCATTCCTATGGGTTCAAAATAGACCTATATGCATGAAGAAATGAAAAGGAGAATGGATTTATACCTCCCAGTAGATCGAATCGAAGAAAAGCCTTCCCGGAGCGACACCGACACGTAGAGATTCCAAAAGGACACGAACGAGCTCCGAATCCTCCCAAACTTGGGTAGCTTCCTCCTTTGCTAGAATGGAGAAGGAAAGAAGAAGATTTAGTGGCAAAATATAAGGATTTGGTGGAGAAATTGCTAGGGATTGCTCTCTAGGAATTTGGGGAAGAACAAGAGAGAGAGTGTGTGGATGAGAATAATAAAATAAACTTGAGCCTATCCTCTCCCAAAGTGGCTGGCCATATGGGGCTATTTGTCCTATTATGGTAAGGTCTAAAATGCCCTCACTAACCTATTCTATGAGTATTAGGAAAGGGCTAATTGGTTGGGGCTAAATTAGTCATTCTAAAGTCTCTAATCACACTAACCTTATCCATAATAATTAGTCTAACCTCTAACTAAAATATTTCTATCATGTGGACTAAATTTAATATCATGTGGGCCATGCCTAACTAGTGTGTGGGTCCCACTAGAGTCAAACTACCCCCGGGTCCCCGTTTCAAGTCGAATTGAGTTAAAATTCGAACCCGACTCAAATAACCCCAAAATAATATCATAAATAATAAAATAATATCAAAATAATTCAAAGAGGTCAAATGCAAAAATATTCTTAGGCCAAAAATGACATTAAAATATTATAATCACATGGTTAGGCTCTAGGTCAAACAGTCTCTAGGGTTTCACTAGCAAAACGTCAAAACCACAAGTCATTGATTTAAATAATTTTAAAATGATTTAAAATCACCAAAAATTATATCATGAATTAAATATCATTATTAAAATAATTATAAATACAAAATTTCAAAATTACCCTCATTTGGGAAACTGGGTGCTACAAGTTGACTCAGTTTCAGCGATCAACTTCCCCTTTTTTGCCTCTATCAGAGCGGAGAGATCATTTCGCTGGATACTCTGAAACTCGGAAAGAATCTGGTCGAGCTCATCCACCGACGCCTCCAGAATCTCAGCCATATGATCATGGCCCCAGTGGAAGTACCCAAACCTATCACGTCCATACTACCTCTGTTAGGATTGTCACACCTAAACATCTATACTATCCATGCTTCTTGTTCAAAGTATTTCAAAACTTGTCCAAAAGTTTTAAAAACTTTGAAGGGGGTCTTGTAGAAGCATGAAAAAGGAGGGATATTATTTTTAATCCCACATCGGAAAGGAGAAGAAGAGAGGTCTCATTCCACTCTATATATAGAGCCCTCGTGCCTCCTTTGAAAAGGGCACCAAAATAAATAAAAAAGGAGCCCGTTATCCAGGGAGCCCGTTCGAGCCACAAAAAGTTGCAGTAGTTCTTCTATTCTTCTGGACTGGCTGCAAGTTCTTCACTCGTTGTCAAGACGAGAAAAAGTTGGATTTTGAGTACTATGCGCCTTCGTGGGCTAGTACGAAGAACTCCAAGGCGGCACGGGCCATGCGCCTCGAACGTGCTATGCCAGCAGTGAGCCAGAGGCATGCGCTCACAATCATGCGCGCTGCCAATGGTAAACTGTACAAGGTTGACTCGGGTGCTTCTGCGCCAGAAACGATCCAACCTTCAAAGTCCTTGTCACACTTGGGCGCATCTGCTGCGTTCGCAACCAAGTCTTGCAAGGCAAACTCAGTGGTCTTGAACCCCCGCGTCTACATTGGTTGTGCGTCTGAGGCTGGTTCAAGTCACTCTAAATGTTGCTCCCCCACTATTGATCTGGGCGCATCTTTTGCGTCGTATCAGCGGGTGCAACATTCACTTGACCACCCCGACGCTTGGCCTTGCCATGCGTCTGATGGGGGTGTAAAGGTGACGCATCACTCATACACTCACCGTGACGCTTGGCTTTGCCATGCGTCTGATTAGGGTACGAGTTTCACTCATACACTCATCCTGACGCTTGGCTTTGCCATGCGCCTGAAGAAGGTACGAGTGTCAACATCTCCTCACATGATTTACGTAATGTGATCACTCACAGACGTAGATCGGGAGAGACGACCATCATGCACAACTCGCCCCTCACTGGACATACTTGTTCTACTGTCGCCATCAACTACTGCTGTCGCAAGACAGTGGCTCCACCACCAAGGCAGTCTATGTTCCAGCAGTTACAACATGATGTGCTTGTCTCCCAGCGCATCACTCTGCCCCGTCAGAGTGAATCACTTCCTCATCAACGCACATGCGCATCTGCCAGCCTGGGGCTCTTCCATCATCAAACCCAAACCATGCATTCAACTTGGCACTCGATGTCGTACCAGCAAGCGGTTCAAACATAAACTGCTATGTCTATTCCAACTCGGCGAATCTCAGTCTTCTGAAGGATTTCACCGTTAAAGCTTCTTCGAACAAGGAGAACCATCATCCACAGTACAACGTCTTGCCAAGGAGGAGGATCAGTCGAATCCATCTTCGTCGAGAAGTCAAGGGAGTGACAACAAAACTCTCCTCAAATTGTTGCTATTTATACGCCAGGGCAAATCAAACCCATGCGCCAAGTGACAACCTTTCCGAAGTCAGTGCAATGAACTTGAACTTAACAGTCGGACCAATGAAGATGCGCCATGCAACAGATGCGCCCATCAGCACCAAGCGTCCCGTAAGGATGCGCCCAACAAAGCGCAGATCCATGCGTTCTAGTCAACATGGACCCATGCGCCCATTTCGGCTTGTCACCCATCAAGCAATTAATGCTCAAGTGACAGAGTTGGCAGCACGTCCCCCGAGGACTGAACACTTAGCATCTTTTTCAGAAGACAAAGCGTCGCTGACGTCAGCATCATCATTTACTTTCCTCCGGCGTTACAAGCCACGTGGCCGCCCAACCATTTCGCATGCGCCTCAGACTTTCCTCTGATCCCTAAAGACAGAGGTCAAGTCACTACTGAAGCCCCACATGCGCCTCAAAAGCCATGCGCCCAGACTGGTTCGTGACTCCTAAAGGTTACAGGCCAAAGTCTACTAATGCGCCCAATCCTAGGTACATCCTGTCAGATTACTCTCCACCAAATCCGAGACCGTCAGAGCTAAGGATACGCGCAACGTGTCTTTTGACTCAGTTCAGCCGATGAAGGGGTGCTAATCACCCAAGATCTCAGCAACCGAAAGATCTTCTCCATTGCTATGTGAGAGCTCTGTCGTAGCCAACAAATGCAACAAGAAGAGTTCAACTCCTCAATTCGAGCGCGTCGCCCATGCGCCTCCATCAGCAATTACCACGTGGCATCCCCACAAACATGCACATCCTACATATGTGCGCATGAGCAGCAGTTTATATTTCAGTTGTAGTACTTATATTATATTTCTGAGACTTTGGACTTGTGTTAGCTGTGACTTGTTGATACTTTCTGGACTCGTTTCCTGTTTATTACTATCATATCTTTTTCCATGCTTCTACCTTAGTTTTGATTATGTGATTGAGGCAGAATTGCCTATTCCTCCGTTCGGAGTGTATACTGCACAGGTACATTTATGTTTAGATGTAGCATTTACAGACCCTATATACAGCGTTCTACCGCCGATTCTGCGGCGTAGGCTGGACGTAACCGCTTTTCGTGTCCCTAATCAGGGTGCGGGTCGTGACACATTTTTGTGGTGGCCCATGCAGGTCTGTGTCATAACTAGTGCGAACTCGTAATGGTGCTCGACTTAGAGTGCTAATTACGAGCCTGCGATTAGGATATAGGATTAGGGTATGATAGGAGTTACTCAATCACATTTTAGGAAAAACTTTGATCTTTTGATTACCATGACAACTCTTCTTGTATTTGAATTCAATTGTCCTCCTTTGATAATGTCCTATCATGTGCCATATTGATCTCTTGGGTTCAATTCGTCTTCAGGATGACAGTCACTCGTTCTCCAGCAGCGGGTTCTAGCGCAGTTCCAGAGAGGTCAGATCAGGGAGGTCTTCCACCTCCGGCTACGGGACCGACAGTCGAGAGTGCAGTAGCATCAGTTCCTGCCCTTCAGGCAGGAGTAGCAGCGGCAGTTCCCGGAGGTCTTCCACCTCCAGCTGGGGGAGATGCAGTCCAGGGAGCAGCCCCATCAGTTCCTGCCCTACCGGCGGGAGCACCAGCAGCGACGGCTTCAGGAGGTCTTCCACCTCCGGCAGCGGGACCGTCTATGGTCATCCCAGACATTTTTCCACCGCCGCCCCAGCTACCGACAGACACCCAGGGGATGATGGCCCTCCTGCAGCAGATGTTGCAGACGCAGCAGCGCCAGACAGAGGTGCTGAGACAGATCATGGAGAACTCGCACCAGTTAGCCATGGCAGCAGTAGAGAGGGTTGTACCGGGTACAGTTCAGGATACCCCAGTTCAGTATCAGTGTCAGAGACAGAGGCCAGCACAGTGCCGCTTTTGCGGGAGGCCAGGGCACACTGTAGAGGTGTGCAGGAAGAGATTGGGCGCCTGTTTATACTGTGGGGCGTCCGATCACCAGCTGAAGGACTGCCGTTCCCGGGGAGCCCGAGGAGTTCAGGACAGAGCGCAGCCGGCCAGAGGACCAGCAGTTCAGCAGAGAGGTCCTCCACTTCAGACGCGCAGCAGCAGTGTTTTCAGCAGCACCAGAGGGGAGCCCGTGCGGACAGAGTACGTCAGGCACTAGCACGTGACGACCAACAGCAGGGTCAGGGCAAGAGACAGGTCGTCCAGTGTGCTTTCTGCAAGAAGATAGGGCACACCCGTGATGTTTGTAGGATGAAGCTGGGAGTTTGCCTGTTCTGTGGAGCTCCAGATTACCAGATGAGGGACTGTACTGCCCGTGCAGCCAGACAGGCAGGCCAGGATAGAGTACGACAGGCTAGAGGAGGCCAGCAGGGTCGTGCGTTCGTCATGGCAGTTGAGCCCTCTCAGGCAGTAGCAGAGCGGAGTGCAGGTTCCGATCTTTCGATCTCCTTTCCGCATTTGCTTCCTTATTTACTGTTTGAAATTCGATTCCATCTGTTCCTTGTCTGTTTGATGAAAAATTGCTCTTGTGATGTGGTTTTTTGAGATAAGTCGTATGGGCTAGGTCGTCTCGATTATGAGATTTTAGAATCCTCTAGGGTCATGCTAGCAGGCATAGAGAGGACATATAGTCGGATTATGGTCGTATTTCTCGGGTGTGGGAATTTAAGGTTTTCGCTGCCAAGCATGCGGCAATGCGAAAATTTTAAATACCATGATTCTAGAGGTATGTACCATAGTCGAGGACTCTGTGATTATCGTAGCCTTGCTCACTGGCATGACAGAGATTCTGAGTATCATGATTTGGGCAGACGCATATGATTATCGAATTGCATGAAATTTTCTGTGGTTACTTGTTTTAAATTTTTGAGGATGAAATTTTTAAGGTGGATAGGCTTGTAGCACCTAGTTTCTATTTGAGTATAATTTTAAAATGCTATAATTTTAGTCATTTAATTATTGTGATTTAATTCATGCTTTGATTTCGGAGATTTTAATCATTTTAAATTTTTAAGCCATGATTTGTGATTTGATGTTTTACTAGTGAAACCTTAGAGACTGTTTGACCTAGAGCCTAACCATGTGATTAGGATATTTTCAGTATCATTTCTGGCCCAAGGGTATTTGGTCATTGGATCTCTTTGATTTATTTGCATTGGTGATTGTTGATTGGCTTTTGATAGGTGAGATTTTGTGATGGTTTCGTGTCCGTGTCGGACACGTAACAGTTTTTATTTGCAAGTGTTGTTGTGTCTTAAGAGATTTTTATTTTTGCAATTTTTTTTGTTTTTGGAGGTGTTCGAGAGGGATTATTTTCTGCATGTGTTTTTCTGTGATTGCTTTGTTTTAATTTCGAGGACGAAATTTTTTAAGGTGGATAGATTTGTCACCCCCAGTTTTCACAAACAGGGGTATTTTGATAATTTTTCACTTTAAAAATTATTTTGAAATTATTTATTTATTATTTGTATTATTTTGGGGTTATTTGAATCGGGTTCGAATTTCAATTCGTTTCGACTTGTTTTGACTTGTTTCGGGGACCCGAGGTATTTTGACCTTAGCGGGCCCACACACTAGCTAACCATGGCCCACATGTTAGATATTTTGGTTAGAGACTAGACCATTATTTTAGTTAATTATTAGTTAGAGATTAGTGGTTTCGGTTTGACTAAACTACCCCGGTTTAACCATTTCCCATTTTTGGACCATTTAATTAATTGGAGGGCAAACTTGTAATTAATCAAATAGGACAAAAATGGGGGAATACCATGTATGGCCGGCCACATAGTGAGAGGATAGGGTGGAGAGAGAAAATCACTTTTCATTTCATTCCAATCCACATTTTCTTCTTCTTCTCCAAAGGCTCCATTTGCTTTTGAAAGCTCCATTGATTTTTGCTCTCAAACCAAGGTGTCTTCCCCAAAACTTATTCTTTTCTCATGTAGATCATGTAGGAACCCTCCATGATGATTCTTAGGGTGGTACCATCATTAGAAACCATTTTTGTGTCCTTTAGACATTTTTAGGAGTGTCCACTTGTAGGCTTGTGTCCTATTAGGAAAAAGCCCCCTTTTTGATCCATGAATGATGTTTAAATGTTGCTTTTGTGTGGTTTTCCATTTAATCTCAGATTTTTAATGTTGTAGAGATGATCCATGAGAGTATCTTAATGTATCATATTATTTCTATGTGTTTTGGTATATATATAGTTATATATATCATTCTCTCTCTCTCTCTCTCTCTCTCTCTCTCTATATATATATATATATATATATATCTATATAAATGGTGATTAATTTATGTGTGTTGTGATGTTTTATATGGCAATCGGGGGCTGTCCGATTTTGGGCTGAATGTTGGGGGTGTTTTGGTTGAGTTTTGGTAGCTAATGCTTATGTACAATGAGTATATGCATCTATAATATATATATATTGATATAGATATATATATGGTTATATAAGGGGTATATTTTATGGATAAATTGGTGTTGTGGTGATTGTTTTAGAGGGGAAAATGCTCCCAGAATTTCAGGTTCAGATTTGTGAAGGGATTGGTTGTGGGTTTAGTCTATTAGTTTTACATCTATCTAGTTATATATATATAGGTATATATATATATGTTATGTGTTTATATATAGAGGGTTTATATATGGATGTTATATATATTAGTGGGGGATGTTGTGAGATGTTTGTGAGGGGAGAGAACCCAAATTTCAGTCCACACAACCCAAAAACAGTCCACATTAGTTGCTTGTGTGTGTGTGGTAGTTGAGAGGGTGTTTTGTGAGTTGTGTGTGTGTGTGTGTGAGAACCTATTAGTGAGTGCCTATAGTAGCCTATGTGCAAACTAGTAGGAAACCTATTAGGAAACTTAGGGAGAGGTCTATATATGGTGAGGTGTTGTGTGTGAGTGTTGTGTTATGAGTGTGGGGTAAGTGTGGTAGATAGAAGGGTAAATTCATGACGTAGAATAGGTAATAGGGTAAACCTATACCCCGTATCCTAACATGACCTAGATACTTAGGATACCCAATTTTCTTGGTAGGTAAACCTTAGATAGGTTGATATCTAGCTATCCTAAGGAGCCTAGGTGAGTTCCCATGGGTATTTGTGAGGTTTCATTGGTTTTAGGCAAGGTATCGGAATGTTACCTTGGAAGGATAAATACTAGTTTTTGCCTAGAAGTGGGATATTGTGTTAGAAGCCTAAGATGTGTTAGAACTTGACCCCGTGGTTGGTAATGATCAAATATGGTAATCTAAGACTAGTTTTGACGTCGGTTGACCGTTTTGACCAAAAGTCAACACAAAGTCAACCGAAGGTCAAACTTAGCCTTAAAGCGACCCGATTTGACCGAAACCAACCGAGACTTGACCAGTTGACTGAAAGTCAACAGTTGGTCAACATTAGACGTGTTTGACCTAGAGTTGACCATAGTTGACCATAGTTGACCAGGGTTGACCAGAGTTGACTTTTGACCGAAGTCAACTGTAAGTCACACCGTTGATCCCAATTGACCTAGTTTGACTTGGAATGACTTCCGTGACCTAATAAGACCTAGTATGACTCAGTTAGACCTAGATTGACCTAGTTTTGACTTAGACTTGCATTCATGGCTTGTATTAGTTTCCTTTTTCAGTTTTCATTTAGTCCTGTTTGACTTATAGTATCTTGTCTTAGGTCTGTGATCGCTCTGAGCGTCTGTTCACTCATAGAGCTCAGGACCACAGGCCAGTACATTCACTGATAGTTTTCATTGTCTTGATATCTACTATATCCGATTCAGTCGTAGTGTCTTACTTTATTCTCGACACGATAGTTCACGGACTATATTAACGGACTCGGTCATGAGATATGTCATTCCTGGATCTCTTGGGATATTGGTACTTGATTAGTCTTGATTCTTGTACTTGTATTGACGTCGATTTCAAAAGAGGATTAGCTTCCCCTCTTAGGGAATCCCGCGTCATGACGTGCCATGATCAGTTCCATTTATACTATTCGGGGAAAATAGGGGAATTCTTAGGAGTTATGTGATCAAAACCCTAATATAACTATATTTTGCTAGCGTCACCCTCACTCCACGTAGGGTGTCGCAGATATACCTCACTCTCGGTTTTATCCAGGTTGGGCGCATGATTCTCCGTTGACGTTCATCGGGATTGCGTGCCAAATGGATAACTTGGCCTTACTACCTATTAGCCGATCACATATCACTCTAATAATTCAAACACTTTTACTTTATTTGTCATGTCTTATATTCTTCTAGCTTCAGCTTTACTTACTATACTTTCACCCTGCTATGATTCATTTCTTATATGCTCTACCTGCTTTTATACCGTACTTGATTATGGGACTAGGTTCTGTTCGGAAAAGGGTTACAACCCCGGTCCTTGTTTGGTTTAAGGGTGTAACTCGGCTTTCGAATGGTTCCCAAGTCGTCTTTACTCTTTGTCTTGTATTTCATTATTACTGTTTCTTATAGTATATCTCAATTCACATGGAACTGCTGTTGGTGTTTTTTGTACTTGCTCATTTTCCTGACAATACGTTGACAATTTTACAGATGACTTAGAGGATGTTTGCCCAACTTATTACGGGGCAGAGACCGAGGAGCTTGACTTAGATAGAGGCTTAGTAGTAGAGCCTCTTGACCTTGCCCACCCAGAGTAGCTTAGCTAGTAGGTTTGCCTGGCCTGCGAGCCAGCAGTTTATATTTCAGTTGTAGTACTTATATTATATTTCTGAGACTTTGGACTTGTGTTAGCTGTGACTTGTTGATACTTTCTGGACTCGTTTCCTGTTTATTACTATCATATCTTTTTCCATGCTTCTACCTAGTTTTGATTAGTGATTGAGGCAGAATTGCCCCATTCCTCCGTTCGGAGTGTATATACTGCACAGGTACATTTATCTGTTTAGATGTAGCATTTACAGACCCTATATACAGCGTTCTACCTACGCCGATTCTGCGGCGTAGGGAGGACGTAACCGCTTCTCGTGCCCCTAATCAGGGTGCGGGTCGTGACAAATGAATAAGTGAATGAATGAATGAACAGTGAAAGAAAGAAAATTAAGAATGAATGAAAGAAAGAGAAGAAAGCATACAAGAAGAGAAAATGATTAGCGACAAACTCCAAACAATGAAACAACTATCCAAAAAGAGATACAACAGATAGAAGTCTAAGTGTCTAAGATACAAAAACCCAGAAATACACCTCAAACTTATATACAGTAATCCACAAAGTAAATACAACTCCAAACAATGACAACTATCTAAACATCCTCTAATGTGTCTCCTCTAGGCTAGCAGGCAACCTCCAAGCTATCTGTAAAATTTATCAACGGGTCCAGTCAGGACTGGAGCGAGTACAATACATCTCAACAGATCATAGCAGGTTAGAAAATATAAACATGCAGTAAAGTAATACAAGTATTGAAAGAAGTGCAGTATAAAAATAGAGAGAGAACTGTAATAGAAATATCTACTATAAATAGAGAGCTAACATGTGGCTAGTGAGTCAGAGTACAACATGAACATGTAAATGGCCTAGAATGATTCTGTGAAGACACTACGGAATGATTTAAAAGAAAGATACTACTGGTGTATTATTCATGTCCAATTCTACTCCCCCGTACCCCAATCAATACACAAGGATCCAGCCAGGTTATGTTATATGATTCCATGCACGGCTCCCGAAGGGTGATACATGGATGTCCCATAAATAGGGATTCTGGGGGTTACCCAACAGTGTAAGATTCAAGAGACTCTGTGATCATGAGGGTACATGTCACAAGTAATCAAATGAACCAAGAAGCATAGTGATACGCCATGTAAGTGAGACACACAGAACATAGAGTACCCCGATGCTCCCTAAGGATAACATCTCAAGAAAGATCCATATAGTACCAATCCGTGTGACCATCGTGACAGTACAAGTAAAGTAATCTACTGCAGGAAATAATTCTAAGCAGGATATGAAATGATCAGAGAATGTACTCGCATGATATCTGAATGTCCAAGTAAAGATATTTTCTGAGAAGAGGTGTCTGGCTCCTAATTAGAACAGCACATGTCACAACATGTCCAGAAGGGTAATATAAGCACTATAATGCATTCTACATGAATCTAGGTCAAACTAGGCCAAAGTCAACCCATGGTCAACTCTGGTCAACTGCACTAGTCAAACTAGGTCATGTCCTAACCCAGCAAGTCTTACTAGGCCTAACCAGACTATCCTAGCAAGCACACATCAATACAAGGCTATACAAGCCAATATCACCCAACTCTATATAGCATGCAATTATTCAATACTCAAATAGGCAAGAATTCACATTAGATATACACTAGGTAATCTATTACTTTAAGCTATATATATATGTCTACACATATATACACATGCATATATGGTATTCAATATTAGGTCTATAATCATGGCATTTCAAATGGTTATATAAACTTATATATTACAACACAATATGCTAACATATATATAATATACATACATAGCTAAGTTAACTGTATTCAAATACTTATTTAAGAGCTATGTGTGTATGTGAACATGGTAAAGGGGCAAGTGAGGGTTTAAATGGGCATACATAGTGTATACATATCAAAGAGTGTCAAAGTGTAAGTGAACAAAGTGTCAAGTGTGATAATGTCTACATAGTGTAAGGGGTACATAAGGTAATATAGAATTTGTGTTAACATAGAACATTACATCTCATTAACTTGTATATTGTATACATTACATCTATTATTATATTACATATATGGAACCTACATATTCATTACAAGCCATACTTATACATGCTTACATTAGATAGGATACTGACACCTCATACATCATTTATTTAACCATTTACTCATGCTTTCATTCTCTATTTAATTATAATGTATTACATTACATGGGTTAAAATCAAATAGAACATTATATTACACACAAGGGTGCACAAAATGCATATACCGAATAGTAACTCCACTAATAATCAATACTATACATCTCAGCATGAATTAAATCTAGGATTAAAGTATGTTATAGATCTATGTGTTAGCTTTCCGAAACTTCAAACGGATCGCGTTTTCGTTTCCGGAAACTCCCGGAATCGCGAAAACACCGAGAACGCGTTTGTCTTTCGTACAGCTGACACTCAATAATTCTCCAGAAAGTTACAGAAGAATTAGGCCTATTAATACAGTTTTTGGAAAGCTAACTTCAATACGCTTCTTTTAAAAAAACGGAAGATTAAACCGAGCTTTGAGCTAGAAGTTATGGCATTTCTAAGTTAGGGCTGAAATTAAAAACGTGGATAAAAATCATGACGGATTTGGTAGTTTGAGACAAAAGAACAAGTATTAACATAATATATCAAGAACTCACTCTCTACACTAATATATATATATATATAATATATATATATATATATATATATATATATATATATATGTATATATATATCAAGAACTCACTCTCTACACTAAAATATATATATATATAATATATATATATATATATATATATATATATATATATATATATATATATATATTTTAGTGTAGAGAGTGAGTTCTTGATATATATATATATATATATATATATATATATATATATCTATATATATCTATATAATATATATATATAGTTATATATATATATATATATATATTATTATATATGAGACACTATAGAATCTCCAATCAAATATTAGATTAAACATGTATAATTTATTCATACATAACAACAACACATAGTGTGTCCAAATTTGGGATTTTTCCACGTGGACACAACCACACAACACAAAGGACACTCCTATGACCTCCAAATGGACACGAATAGAAACAAATAGAGATACAACCATGGGGGTCATTCCTATGGTTTAAAATAGATCTATATGCATGAGGAAATGAAATGGAGAAGGGATTTATACCTCCCGGTAGATCAAATCGAAGAAAAGCCTTCCCGGAGCGACACCAACACGTAGAGATTCCAAAAGGACACGAACGAGCTCCGAATCCTCCCAAACTTGGGTAGCTTCCTCCTTGGCTAGAATGGAGAAGGAAAGAAGAAGATTTGGTGGCGAAATGGAAGGATTTGGTGGAGAAATGGAAGAATTTGGTGGAGAAATTGCTAGGGATTGCTCTCTAGGAATTTGGGGAAGAACAAGAGAGAGAGAGTGTGGACGAGAATAATGAAATTAACTTGAGCCTATCCTCTCCAAAAGTGGATGGCCATATGGGGCTATTTGTCCTATTATGGTAAGGTCCAAAATGCCCCCACTAACCTATTCTATGAGTATTAGGAAAGGGCTAATTGGTTGGGGCTAAATTAGTCATTCTAAAGTCTCTAATCACACTAACCTTATCCATAATAATTAGTCTAACCTCTAACTAAAATATTTCTATCATGTGGACTAAAATTAATATCATGGGGCCATGCCTAACTAGTATGTGGGTCCTACTAGAGTCAAACTACCCCTGGGTCCCCGTTTCAAGTCGGATTGAGTTGAAATTCGAACCCGACTCAAATAACCCCCAAAAATATCATAAATAATAAAATAATATCAAAATAATTTAAAGAGGTCAAATACAAAAATATCCTTAGGCCAAAATGACATTAAAATATCATAATCACATGGTTAGGCTCTAGGTCAAACAGTCTCTAGGGTTTCAATAGCAAAACGTCAAAACCACAAGTCATTGATTTAAATAATTTTAAAATAATTTAAAATCACCAAAAATCATATCATGAATTAAATATCATTATTAAAATAATTATAAACACGAAATTTCAAAATTACCCTCATTTGGAAACTGGGTGCTACAACTCTACCCACCTTAGAAAAATTTCGTCCTCGAAATTTAAGATCGATAGTACTCCTTTTAGAGCCTCTAACCTACCCAATATCTAAGGTAACACTTCTTAACACTAGATAATAAACGGACATCTAAAAAGTGTTAATCTAGGAATACCTCCAATACTGCTCTGTTGTACGGCGGTAATGGAACTTCAATAAAATATGGACTGGAACCTATATCCAAGGACTGGACATATTTTAAAGTGGTCTTAACTAAGGATAAAAAGGAACTGATCATAGGCTATAGGTATGCTCAAACTATTATCTTCCTATTAACCATCTATTAATACATTCTATTACCATAGGAACGATGATTACTAAGACATATAGGCCCCTATCTCTCATAACACATTTATACTCACCAAAAGACTAGTACATCCTATCAAGGCTGATACTATAATCTCTCATAAATCTCATATGCTATATGTTTATAGACACACATCCCCACATCCAGGACTATTCTATATATCTACAACTGATACTAATGGGATGACGTCCCTATTTCCCAACAATCAAGGTCTAATTTTTTTTATCTAAATCATGCAATTTGAAGGAATAATATCAAGGTCAGGGCATACCGTAGCAGTTGGAAGTCTCACCTAGGTGCACTGGTCATTCTAGGTCAAAACAGTACTGTGGTATCAACACACAAACAATCTAGGGTGTCTTAATTGGGAAGTTAAGGGAACAACAATCATCAAGGTTGTAGGGCTGTCTACCATCCTATATAAAAATTGGTCAATATCAAAATAAAATAAGGCAACTACCAATTATCTAAAAAAAGGTATAGAAAATCAAATTCAAAAATTAAGGAATTGAAATCACTTGCATTGAAATCCAATCACAATATATATATAGAGAGAGCGTTAGAGAGGAAAAAGCTAGCATTGTGTGTATGGGGACGTGTTCATAGGTTAGATAGTAGGCGTGTGTACGTGAATATACATGAAAGTGTATATGAGGATTTGGATTTCAAACAATAACTATCAAGTTACACTAATCATGGCATATGGTTAACAATCTACAATATACAATTTATTTAATCACAACTTGCATGGCTAACCACATATATATTATAAAAAGGTAGAGACTTAGTTATGTATTTATTATTATAACATGTATGCCTAATCTCTATATATATCTATCTAGATATAATCATAACATAGAGGAGAAGGGTTAGGTTACATGACAGTATATACTATGTTAGAGTGTGTGTGGTCCTTGTACAGGATTATAGCTTAGTATCAAAAGGTTAAATCCAGTTTTAGTTCAGCATTTACATACAAAATCTGAAAAGATGCTAACATTTAAACCAGTGCAATATTAACATAACACAGTTTCAGATTTTAGGGTTTTGAACATCGCAACCAATCTCAATGGTCCCAATACATCCTAACACGATAGAAATGAAACCCTAACATACTATCCATACATTTATCTACGCATACAGTTCAATATTACATGTTAAATCTGAAATTGAACATTTGAAATCAATGTGAAAATGTTAACATATATTCAGTTTTCAGGATTTTGGAGAAATTTGAACATCAAAACCAACTCAATGTTTATCACAACCTATCATGTAAGAATATGAAACCTAACATTATATCCCTACAACAACAATGTACACAGCTCTAAATATTATTTAAAACAACAATTTGAACTAATACTTAAAATTCAATATTAAGGGTTAATATGCACACATCTTAGATTTGACAAATTCAAACACAAAACTCAACTAAATTTTTTTTTTTGATTCGAAACCCTACGTATAACATACATGTGCAGTGATGTAACATAACTAATAACATGAAATCTATATTTGAATTACGAATTTAAACTGGAAAAGTAGAAAACCAGAAATATTGGGATTTTGACAATTTAAACATCAACCACATATTAATATGTATTTAGATAGGTGGAAAATCAAGTGTAGCATGCAACGTGTCAGGCAAAGAGTCTGTGTCCACTATATATATTCTCATGTCCCAATATAAAAATCAAATTCTATATCAAGACCAACATTTAGATTCCTACCAAGATTGCAAAGTAGGTGATTGGTGAAATCAAGACAGTTTTATTATTATTATCATTATTTAATACAATAATATAGCAAGAAGAAATAACAATAAAATCTATTTTGCTTATCTGTTTAAAGGAAGAACCATTTTGAAACCATAGCTATAATACCAAATCTAAGATAAGGTCTAGAAAAATCGTCGATTCATTGTATTAAGAAGAAATTCGTAGTAAGAAGTTGCACAAGGTTCATAAAAACGCTAAAGCTACTCCTAAGTTAAATAAATGAGAAACAAAACAAACAACAATAACAATTCTCTCTTTCTTTCTTTTTTTTTCTTTTTTTTGAAGGACTGAAACAAAAGTAGAGAAAACATGTTCAAAAATATTTAAGGTACAATCTGATAATCATATCGTCTTCTTGAAATTATGTTGTCAGAATTCTGCCACGCCAATAAGCATAGCTACAATAAACGATAGAGTCCATAATAAGACATACACCCTATAATCACGTTATCTAGAATTCTTACCACGCCACCCGGTATGACTGCAAGAAAATCTAGATTTCATAACTAAGATAAGTATAGCTATATCAGGCTCTACGTCCTTGTCATGCTAGCAAATATGACTGCAATAAATTCTAAATTCCATAATAAAGTAGACTTTTACCTTTCTCACTGTCCTTATCAAGTATGTCATCAGGTTATACCTTAATTCCAAAAAAATGTATATATACATATAAATATAAACTCAACTCAAATTCAATAACTAACATCAAGATTCAAAATTCAACAATAATCCATCAAATCAAGTTCAATAACAGGAAGTAAAGGTAAATCAAATCAGGGAAAACCCAGGAATCTCTCAAGGAATCCTAACTGTAATTGAGTACCTTCAAATATATCCTAATCCTACTGCAGGCTGTAGTGGTACTCAAGTTCGAATATCATACATAAACTCGGACCTGCATGGGCCACCACTAAAAATGTGTCACGATCCGCACCCTAGAATTAGGGCACGAGAACGTAACAACGCCCAGCCTATGCCGCAGTGTCGGCGGTAGAACGCTGTCCTAGGTCTCAATGCATCTAACAGTATAAGACTAAACAGTTTTACTCCCCGAATGGGGGTGACATAGCAGAATGTAAACTCAATCACATCTAAGGTAGAGCATAAAGGAAGATAGATAAAACATGAAATCGAAAAGAGATACAACAGATAGAAGTCTAAGTGTCTAAGATACAAAAACCCAGAAATACACCTCAAACTTATATACAGTAATCTACAAAGTAAATACAACTCCAAACAATGAAACAACTATATAAACATCCTCTAATGTGTCTCCTCTAGGCTAGCAGGCAACCTCCAAGCTATCTGTAAAATTTTCAACGGGTCCAGTCAGGACTGGAGCGAGTACAGTACATCTCAACAGATCATAGCTAGTTAGAAAATATAAACATGCAGTAAAGTAAGATACAAGTACTGAAAGAAGTACAGTATAAAATAGAGAAAGAACTGTAATAGAAATATCTACTATAAATAGAGAGCTAACATGTGGCTAGTGAGTCAGGGTACAACATGAACATGTAAATGGCCTGGGATGATTTTGTGAAGACACTACGAAATGATTCAAAGAAGATACTACTGGTGTATTATTCACATGTCACTTCTACTCCCCCGTACCCCCAATCAATACACAAGGATCCAGCCTGTTATGTTATATGATTCCATGCACGGCCCTCGAAGGGTGATACATGTGTCCCATAAATGGGATTCTGGGGGTTTATCTAACAGTGATTCAAGAGACTCTGTGATCATGAGGGTACATGTCACGAGTAATCAAATGAACCAAGAACTAGTGATTGCCATGTAAGTGAAATGCACAGAACATAGAGTACCCGATGCTCCCTAAGGATACATCTCAAGAAAGGATTCATATAGTACCAATCCGGTGACCATCGTGACAGTACAAGTAATCTACTGCAGGAAATAATTCTAAGCATATGAAATGATCAGAGAATGTACTCGCCTGATATCTGAATGTGCAAGGTAAAGATACTGTCCGAGAAGAGGTGTCTGGCTCCTAATTAGAACAGCACAGGTCACATGTCCAGAAGGGTAGTATAAAGCACTACAATGCATTCTACATGAATCTAGGTCAAACTAGGCCAAAGTCAACCCTTGGTCAACTCTGTCACTGTACTAGTCAAACTAGGTCATGTCCTAATCCAGCAAATCTTACTAGGCCTAACCAAGACTATCCTAGCAAGCACACATCAATACAAGGCTATACAAGCCATATACACCCAACTCTATATAGCATGCATTATTCAATACTCAAATAGGCAAGAATTCACATTGGATATATACTAGGTAATCTATTACTTTAAGCTATATATATATGTCTACACATATACACATGCATATTTGGTATTCATATTAGGTCTCTATAATCATGGCGTTTCAAATGGTTATATAAACTTATATATTACAACACAATATGCTAACATATATATAATATACATACATAGCTAAGTTAACTGTATTCATAAATACTTATTTAAGAGCTATGTGTGTGTATGTGAACATGACAAAGGGGCAAGTGAGGGTTAAATGGGCATACATAGTGTATACATATCAAAGAGTGTCAAAGTGTAAGTGAACAAGTATCAAGTGTGATAGTGTCTACATATGTAGGGGTACATGAGGTAATATAGGATTTATGTTAACATAGAACATTACATCTCATTAACTTGTATATTGCATACATTACATCTATTATTACATTACATACTATGGAACCTACATATTCATTACAAGCTATACTTATACATGCTTACATTAGATAGGATACTTACACCTCATATATCATTTATTTAACCATTTACTCATGCTTGCATTCTCTATTTATTACATAATGTATATACATTAACATGGGTTAAAATCAATAGAACATTATATTACACACAAGGGCACAAAATGCATATGCCGAATAGTAACTCCTACTAATAATCAGACTGTACCATTTCAGCATGAATTAAAATCTAGGATTAAAGTATGTTATAGATCTATGTGTTAGCTTTCCGAAACTTCAAACGGATCGCGTTTTCGTTTCCGGAAACTCCCGGAATCGCAAAAACACCGAGAACGCGTTTGTCTTTCATACAGCTGACACTCAATAATTCTCCAGAAAGTTACAGAAAGAATTAGGCCTATTAATACATGTTTTTGGAAAGCTAACTTCAATACGCTTCTTTTAAAAAAATGGGAGATTAACCGAGCTTTGAGCTAGAAGTTATGACATTTCTAAGTTAGGGCTGAAATTAAATCGTAGATAAAAATCATGACGGATTTGGGTAGTTTGAGACAAAGAACACAAGTATATAACTTAATATTCAAGAACTCACTCTCTACACTAATATATATATATATATGACTATAGAACACATCTCCAATACAAAAATATGAGATTAAACATGTAATAATTCATTCATACATAACAACAACACATAGTGTGTCCAAATTTCGGATTTCCTACATGGACACAACCACAACACAAATGACACTCCTATGACCTCCAAATGGACACGAAATAGAAAACAATGGAGATACAACCATGGGGTCTTTCCTATGGTTCAAAATAGACCTATATGCATGAGGAAATGAAAGGGAAGGGATTTATACCTCCCGGTAGATCGAATCGAAGAAAGCCTTCCCGGAGCGACACTGACACGTAGAGATTCCAAAAGAACAACGAGCTCCGAATCCTCCCAAACTTGGGTAGATTCCTCCTTGGCTAGAATGGAGAAGGAAGAAGATTTGGTGGCGAAATGGAAGGATTTGGTGGAGAAATGGAAGGATTTGGTGGAGAAATTGCTAGGGATTGCTCTCTAGGAATTTGGGGAAGAACAAGAGAGAGAGTGTGGATGAGAATAATAAAATAAACTTGAGCCTATCCTCTCCCAAAATGGCTGGCCATATGGGGCTATTTGTCCTATTATGGTAAGGTCCAAAATTCCCCCACTAACCTATTCTATGAGTATTAGGAAATGGCTAATTGGTTGGGGCTAAATTAGTCATTCTAAAGTCTCTAATCACACTAACCTTATCCATAGTTATTAGTCTAACCTCTAACTAAAATATTTCTATCATGTGGACTAAAATTAATATCATGTGGGCCATGCCTAACTAGTGTGTGGGTCCTACTAGAGTCAAACTACCCCCGGTCCCCGTTTCAAGTCGGATTGAGTTGAAATTCGAATCCGACTCAAATAACCCCAAACAATATCATAAATAATAAAATAATATCAAAATAATTCAAAGAGGTCAAATGCAAAATATTCTTAGGCCAAAATGACATTAAATATTATAATCACATGGTTAGGCTCTAGGTCAAACAGTCTCTAGGTTTCAATAGTAAACGTCAAAACCACAAGTCATTGATTTAAATAATTTTAAAATGATTTAAAATCACCAAAAATCATATCATGAATTAAATATCATTATTAAAATAATTATAAACACGAAATTTCAAAATTACCCTCATTTGGGAAACTGGGTGCTACAATATAGATTAAGTTGGCTCGATTGCGGCAAATCTGCATGTGAGACCTTGCATTGAAACAAGTAATCCGTAAAATCTGAACAACTGAATGAACTAATCTGAACAACTGAATAATTGAGAGAACATGAACATCTGAACAAAGCTTATGAGTATAACACAACTTGACAAACTCGAATACTTCGTCCACCTGAGGCAAACACAACTTTGACACTCTCGAATGCTAATGCAAATCTGTTAAGTCTTTACGTATATAATATTGGCTAACTCGTTTATCTTGGACATGAAAGATCGTGCGGTAAGTATGGTAAGTTGCGCGTGTTATTCCTATGCAACACTTGATATCGGTACCATGAGATATGCTTTAAATCATTTGCCATGAAACTGATCCTAAGCCAAGATTAGTAAGACAACAACTGATAGATGGTGCACAAAATTAAATTGAACGTGTTTGGTAATGATGGCGAGTTGGGCGAGCTAGCCTCCCCACCAGTGCATAACAATATACTGATAACCACATAGTCTACCTGCAGGGGGTAGAAAACCTCGTCGGGTGCGAAGACTTCCCTCGAACGTACTAAGGCGTGGAGCTAACTATGGA